>PVKV010008600.1:0-86780 GCA_004027835.1 Alouatta palliata
AATAACTAAGATCAGAGCAGAACTGAAGGAGATAGAGACACAAAAAACCCTTGAAAAAATCAATAAATCCAGGAGCTGGTATTTCGAAAAGATCAACAAAACAGACCACTAGCCAGATTAATAAAAAAGAAAAGAGAGAATAATCAAATAGATGCAATAAAAACCGATAAAAGGGGATATCACCACAGATTCCAGAGAAATACAAACCATCATCAGAGATTATTAGAAATAACTCGAGAGAATAATCAAATAGATGCAATAAAAACCGATAAAAGGGGATATCACCACAGATTCCAGAGAAATACAAACCATCATCAGAGATTATTAGAAATAACTCTGTGCACATAAACTAGTAAACCTGGAAGAAATGGATAAATTCCTGGACACTTGCATCCTCCCAAGCCTAAACCAGGAAGAAGTCGAAACCCTGAATAGACCAATAAAAAGGGCTGAAGTTGAGGCAGCAATTAATAGCCTACCACCCAAAATAAGCCCAGGTCCAGATGGGTTCACAGCCGAATTCTACCAGACATACAAAGAGGAGCTGGTACTATTCCTTCTGAAACTATTCCAAACAGTCCAAAAAGAAGGAATCCTTCCCAAATCATTTTATGAGACCAACATCATCCTGATACCAAAAGCCGGCAGAGACTCAACAAGAAAAGAAAACTTCAGGCCAACATCCATGATGAACACAGATGCAAAAATCTTCAATAAAATATTGGCAAACCAATTGCAACAGCATGTAAAAAAGCTTATCCACCATGATCAAGTAGGCTTCATCCCAGGGATGCAAGGCTGGTTCAACACACGCAAGTCTACAAACGTAATTCACCATATAAACAGAAACAAAGACAAAAACCACATGATTATCTCAATAGAGGCAGAGAAGGCCTTTCACAAAATTCAACAGCCCTTTATGCTAAAAACCCTCAATAAACTAGGTGTTGATGGAATGTATCTCAAAATAATAAAAGCTATTTATGACAAACACACAGCCGATATCATACTGAATGGGCAAAAAATTGGAAGCATTCCCTTTGAAATCTGGCACTAGACAAGGATGCCCTCTCTCACCACTCCTATTCAATATAGTATTGGAATTTCTAGTCAGTGCAATCAGGCAAGAAAAGGAAATAAAGGATATTCAATTAGGAAAGGAGGAAGTCAAATTGTCTCTATTTGCAGACGACATGATTGTATATTTAGAAGACCACATTGTCTCAGCCCCAAATCTCCTGAAATTGATAAGCAACTTCAGCAAAGTCTCAGGATAAAAAATCAATGTGCAAAAATCACAAGCATGCCTATACACCAATAATAGACTTAAAGAGAGCCAAATCAAGAATGAACTGCCATTCACAATTGCTACAAAGAGAATAAAATACCTAGGAATACAACTAACAAAGAACGTAAAACACCTCTTCAGAGAGAACTACAAACCACTGCTCAATAAAATAAGAGAGGACACAAACATATGGAGAAACATTCCATGCTCATGGTTAGGAAGAATCAATATCGTGAAAATGGCCATACTGCCCAAAGTAATTTACAGATTCAACGCTATCCCCATCAAGCTACCAATGACCTTCTTCACAGAACTGGAAAAAACACCTTAAACTTCATATGGAACCAAAAGAGAGCCCGCATAGCCAAGTCAATTCTAAGCAAAAAGAACAAAGCTGGAGGCATCATACTACTGGACTTCAAACTATACTACAAGTCTACAGTAATCAAAACAGCATGGTGCTGGTACCAAAACAGATATAGACCAATGGAACAGCACAGAGGCCTCGGAGACAACACCACACAGCTACAACCATCTGATCTTTGACAAATCTGACAAAAACAAGCAATGGGGAAAGGATTCCCTTTTTAATAAATGGTGTTGGAAAAACTGGCTAGCCATGTGCAGAAAGCAGAAACTGGACCCCTTCCTGACACCTTACACTAAAATTAACTCCAGATGGATTAAAGACTTAGACATAAGACCTAACACCATAAAAACCCTAGAAGAAAATCTAGGCAAAACCATTCAGGACATAGACATAGGCAAAGACTTCATGACCAAAACACCAAAAGCATTGGCAACAAAAGCCAAAATAGACAAATGGGACCTGATCAAACTCCACAGCAAAAGAAATAGTCATTAGAGTGAATCGGCAACCAACAGAATGGGAAAAAATGTTTGCAATCTACCCATCTGACAAAGGGCTAATATCCAGAATCTACAAAGAACTAAAACAAATTTACAAGAAAAAAAACCAAACAAGCCCATTCAAAACTGGGCGAAGGATATGAACAGACACTTTACAAAAGAAGACATATATGAGGCCGACAAACATATGAAAAATTCTCATCATCACTGGTCATTAGAGAAATGCAAATCAAAACTACATTGAGATACCATCTCATGCCAGTTAGAATGGTGATCATTAAAAAATCTGGAGACAACAGATGCTGGAGAAGATGTGGAGAAACAGGAACAGTTTTACACTGTTGGTGGGAGTGTAAATTAGTGAATCATTGTGGAAGACAGTGTGGTGATTCCTCAAGGACCTAGAAATAGAAATTGCATTTGACCCAGCAATCCCATTACTGGGTATATATCCAAAGGATTATAAGTCATTCTACTATAAGGACACATACACACGAATGTTCATTGCAGCACTGTTTACAATAGCAAGGACTTGGAACCAACCCAAATGTCCATTGTTGATAGACTGGACAGGGAAAATGTGGCACATATACACCATGGAATACTATGCAGCCATGAAAAACGATGAGTTCATGTCCTTTGTAGGGACATGGATGAACCTGGAAACCATCATTCTCAGCAAACTGACAGAAGAACAGAAAATCAAACACTGCATGTTCTCACTCATAGGTGGGTGTTGAACAATGAGAACACATGGACACAGGGAGGGGAGCATTATACACTGGGGTCTGTCAGGGAGAAATAGAGGAGGGACAGTGTAGGGTGGGGATTTGGGGAGAGAAAGCATGGTGAGAAATGCCAGATATAGGTGATGGGAGGAAGGCAGCAAATCACATTGCCATGTGTGTACCTATGCAACAATCTTGCATGTTCTTCACATGTACCCCAAAAGCTAAAATGCAATTAAAAAAGAAAGAGAGATTGACAAAAGAGATGAATTGTACCAAGAAAAAAAAATTAAAGGTAGATAAACCCATAAAGATGAGGAAAAACTAGCCCCTAAATGCTGAAAATTCCAAAAACCACAATGCCTTTTCTCCTCCAAATGATCACAACTCCTCTTCAGCAAGAGCACGAAATTGGATGGAGAATGACTTTGACAAATTGACAGAAGCAGGCTTCAGAAGGTGGGTAGTAACAAACTAATTTGAACTAAAGGAGCACGTTCTAACCCAATGGAAGGAAGTGAAGAACATTACTAAAAGGTTACAGGAACTCCTAACTAGAATAACCAGTTTAGAGAAGAACATAAATTACCTGATGAAGCTGAAAAACACAGCATGAGAACTTTGTGAAGCATACACAAGTATCAATAGCTCAATCCATCAAGTGGAAGAAAGTATATCAGAGATTGAAGATCAACTTAATGAAACAAAATGTAAAGACAAGATTAAGGAAAAACAATGAAAAGGAATGAACAAAGCCTCCAAAAAATACGGGACTATGTGAAAAGACCAAACCTACAATTGATTGGTGTACTGAAAGTGACAGGGAGAATGGAATTAAGTTGGAAAACTCACTTTAGGATATTATCCAGGTGAACTTCCCCAACCTAGCAAGACAGGCCAACATTCACATTTAGGAAATACAGAGAAGACCACTAGGATACTCCTCAAGAACAACAACCACAAGATACATAATCATCAGATTCTCCAAGGTTAAAACAAAGGAAATAATATTAAGGGAAGCCATGTAGAAAGGTCAGCTTACCTGCAAAGGAAAGCCCATCAGAATAGCAGTGGATCTCTCTGCAGAAACCCTACAATCCAGTAGAGAGTGGGGGCCAATATTCAACATTCTTAAAGAAAATAATTTTCAACCCAGAATTTTATATTCAGCCTAAGTTTCATAAGCAAAGGAGAAATAAAATCCTTTAGAAACAAGCAAATGCTCAGGGATTTTGTCACCACCAGGCCTCCCTTGGAAGAGCTCCTGAAGGAAGCACTGAATATGGAAAGGAAAAACTGGTACCAGCCACTGCAAAAACACCAAAATATAAAGACTAACAACACTATGAAGACACTGCATCAACTGATGTGCAAAATGAACAGTTAGCATCATGATGACAGAATTAAATTCACACATAAAAATATTAACCTGAAATGTAAATGGGCTAAATGCCCCAATTAAAAGATACATACTGCCAAATTGAATAAAGAGTCAATACCCATGGGTCTTGACCCATCTTGTGTGCATCAGGAGACCTATCTCATGTGCAGACACACATCGGCTCAGGTTAAAGGGATGAAGGAATATTTACCAAGCAAATGCAATAAAAACAAAACAGAACAAAACAAAAAGTAGGGGTTGCAATTCTAGTCTATGATGAAACAGACTTTAAACCAACAAATATTTAAAAAGACAAAGAAGAGCATTATATAATGGTAAAGGGATCAATGCGACAAAAAGAGCTAACCATCCTAAATATTTGTGCACCCAATATAGGAGCACCCAGATTCATAAAATAAGTTTCTAGAGACCTACAGAGAGACTTAGACTCTACACAATAATAGTGGGAGACTTTAACAGCTCACTGTCAATATTAGACAGATCAACAAGACAGAAAATTAACAAGGATATTCAGGACTTGAACTCAGCTCTAGACTAAGAGGACCTAATAGACATCGACAGAATTCTCCACCCCAAATCAATGGAATATGTGTTCTTCTCAGCATCATATAGCACTTATTCTAAAATCGACCACATAATTGGAAGTAAAACACTCAACAAATTCAAAAGAATGAAAATCTTGAAAAACCATCTCTCAGACGACAGTGCAATCAAATTCAACCTCAGGATTAAGAAACTCACTCAAAACCACACAACTACATGGAAACTGAACAACCTGCTCCTGAATGATGACTAGTAGGTAAATAATGAAATTAAGGCAGAAATAAATAAGTTCTTTGAAACCAGTGACAACAAAGACACAATGTACCAGAATCTCTGGGACACAGTGATTAAGAGAAAAAATTATAGTACTAAATGCCAACATAGAAAGTGGGAAAGATCTAAAGATGACACACTAACATCACAATTAAAAGGACTAGAAAAGCAAGAGCAAACAAATTCCAAAGCTAGCAGAAGACAACAAATAACTAAGATCAGAGCAGAACTGAAGGAGATAGAGACACAAAAATACCCTTCAAAAAATCAGTGAATACAGGAACTGGTTTTTTGAAAATATTAACAAAATAGATAGACTGCTTCCCAGACTAATAGAGAAGAAAAGAGAGAAAAGTCAAATAGACATAGTGAAAAATGATAAAGGGGATATCACCACTGATCCCACAGAAATACAAACAACCATCAGAGAATACTATGAACACCTCTATGCAAATAAACTAGAAAATCTAAAAGAAATTAATAAATTCCGGCACACATACACACCCCGAAGGAAGATGTCGAATCCCTGAATAGCCCAATAATAAGTTCTGAAATTGAGGCAGTGATTAATAGCCTACCAATGCCCCCGCCAAAAAAAAGCCCAGAAACAGATAGATTTACAGCCAAATTCTACCAGAGGTACAAAGAGGAGCTGCTACCATTCCTTCTGAAGTTATTCTAAACAATAGAAATAGGGGGACTCCTCCCTAACTCATTTTATGAGGCCAGCATCATCCTGATATCAACCTGGCAGAGACACAACAAAATAAAAGAAAATTTGAGACCAATATCCCTAATGAACATCAATGCAAAAATCCTCGATAACATACTGGCAAACCGAATCCAGCAGCACATCAAAAAACTTATCCATCACGATCAAGTTGGCTTGATCCCTGGGATGCAAAGCTGGTTCAACATACACAAATCAAAAAACGTAATCCATCACATAAACAGAACCAATGACAAAAACCACACGATTATCTCAATAGATGCGGAAAAGGCCTTTGATAAAATGCAACACCTCTTCATGCTAAAAACACTCAATAAACTAGGTATTGATGGAAGATATATCAAAATAATAGGAGCTATTTATGATAAACCCATAGCCAATATCATAGTGAATGGGCAAAAGCTGGACATACTCCCTTTGAAAACTGGCACAAGACAAGGATGCCCTCTGTCACCACTCCCATTCAACATAGTATTGGAAATTCTGGCCAGGGCAATCAGGCAAGGGAAAGAAAGGGCATTCAAATAGGAAAAGAGGAAGTCAAATTGTCTCTGTTTGCAGATGACATAATTGTATGTTTAGAAAATCCCATCATCTCAGTCCAAGGACTCATTAAGCTGATAAACAACTTCAGCAAAGTCTCTGGATACGAAATCAATGTACAAAAATCACAAGCATTCCTATATACCAATAATAGACAAACATAGAGCCAAATCATGAGTGAACTCCCATTCACAATTGCTACAAAGAAAATAACCTAGGAATACAACTTACAAGGGGTGTGAAGGACCTCTTCAAGGAGAACTACAAACCACTGCTCAAGGAAATAAGAGAAGACACAAAAAGTTGGAAAAACATTCCATGCTCATGGATAGGAAGGATCAATATTGTGAATGGCCATACTGCCTGAAGTAATTTATAGATTCAATGCTATTCCCATCAAGCTGCGATTGACTTTCTTCACAAAACTAGAAAAAACTTTAAATTTCACGTGGAACCACTAAAGAGCCCATATAGCCAAGACAATCCTAAGCAGAAGGAACAAGGCTGGAGGCATCATGCTACCTGACTTCAAACTATACTACAAGGCTACAGTAACAAAAACAACATGGTACTGGAACCAAAACAGATATATAGACCAATGGAACAGAACAGAGGCCCTCAGAAATAACACCACACATCTACAACCATCTGATCTTTGAGAAACCTGACAAAAACAAGCAATGGGGAAAGGATTCTCTATTTAAGAAATGACGCTGTGAAACTGGCTAGCCATATGTGGAAAACTGAAACTAGACCCCTTCCTTACACCTTGTACAAAAATTAACTAAAGGTGGATTAAAGACTTCAACATAAAACCTAAAACCATAAAAACCCTAGAAGAAAATCTAGGAAATACCATTCAGTACATAGGCATGGGCAAAGACTTTGTGACTAAAACATCAAATGCAATATGAAAGTCAACATTGACAAATGAGATCTAATTAAACTAAAGAGCTTCTGCAGAGCAAAAGAAACTGTCATCATAGTGAACAAGCAGCCTACAGAATGGGAGAAAATTTTTGCAATCTGTTCATCTGAAAAAGGTCTAATATCCAGAATCTACAAGGAACTTAAACAAATTTACAAGAAAAAAATGAGTAACCCCATCAAAAAGTGGGCAAAGTATATGGGCAGAGACTTTTCAAAAGAAGACATTTATGTGGCCAACAAACATATGAAAAAAAGCTCATCATCACTGGTTATTAGAGAAATGGAAATCAAAACCACACTGAAATACCATCTCATGCCAGTTAGAATGGAAATAATTAAAAAGTCAGGAAACAGATGCTGGAGAGGATGTGGAGAAATAGGAATGCTTTTACACTGCTGGTGAGAGTGCAAATTGGATCAACCATTGTGGAAGACAGTGTGGCAGTTCCTCAAGGACCTAGAACCAGAAATACCATTTGACCCAGCAATCCCATTACTGGGTATATACCCAAAGGATATAAATCATTCTACTATAAAGACACATGTACACATATGTTAATTGCACTATTCACAGTAGCAAAGACTTGGAACCAACCCAAATGCCCATGAGTGATAGACTGGATAAAGAAAATGTAGCACATATACTCCACGGAATACTATGCAGCCATAAAAAGAATGAGATCATGTCCTTTGCAGGGAGATGGATGAAGCTGGAACCCATCATTCTCAGCAAACTAACACAGGAACAGAAGACCAAACGCCACATGTTCTCACTCATCAGTGGGAGTCGAACATGAGAACACGTGGACACAGGGAGGGAAACATCACACACTGGGCCCTGTTGGGGGATGGGGGGCAAGGGGAGATAGAGCATTAGGACAAATACCTAATGCATGTGGGGCTTAAAACCTAGATGACGGGTTGATGGGTGCAGCAAACCCCATGGCACATGTATACCTATGCAACAAATCTGCATGTTCTGCACATGTGTTCCAGAACTTAAAATATAATAAAAAATTTAAATATATATATATATATGTTTTATGTACCTGTCATATATATAATAAATATACATATATATTTATCACGAGGTCAAGAGATCGAGACCATCCTGGTCAACATGGTGAAACCCCATCTCTACTAAAAATACAAAAAACTTAGCTGGGCGTGGTGGCGCATGCCTGTAGTCCCAGCTGCTCGGGAGGCTGAGGCAGGAGAATTGCTTGAACCCGGGCAGCAGAGGTTGCAGTGAGCCGAGGTCATGCCACTGCACTCCAGCCTGGCGCCTGGTGATGAAGGGTGATGAAGTGAGACTCTGCCTCAAAAAAAAAAGAAAATAATTACAAACTGTGCATTTGACAAGGAATTAATAACCAGAATATAAGGAGGTCAAATCTATAAGAAAAAAAATTCTGATTTAAAAATTGGTGAAAAATCTGAATAGATATTTCTCAAAAGCAGACATAGATATGTCTTGGAGAACAGGTATATGAAAAAAATGTTCAAAATTACTAATCATCAAAACAATGGAAATCAAAACCACATGGCTTTTATGAAAAAGACAGGGAATAATAGATGCTGGTGAGATGTGGAGAAAGAGAACCTTTTATATCATTGGTAGAAATGTAAATCAATGTAGCCATTATGGAAAACAGGATGGAGTTTCTTCAAGAAACTACTGTATGATTCAATGATATCACTATTGAGTATATATCCCAAAAAAAAAGAAAATCAATATATCAAAAAAATCTGCAAGACTGTTTATTTCAGCACTATTCACAATAGACAAAATATGGAATCAACCATCTATCAACAGATGAATGGATTAAAACATGTATCTGGAGATCATCATATTAAGTGAAATAAGCGAAGAACAGAAAGACAAATAATTCATGTTATTACTCATATGTGGGAGCTGAAAAAGTGGGTCTAATGGGAGGAAAGAGTAGATTGGCAGTTAACCAGAGGCTGGAAGGGTAGGGGGAAGTAGGGCATAAAGAGAGGTTGATTCATAGGTGCAAATGTACAATTAGGAGAAATAGGACCTGGTGTTCGATAGATCAGTAGGTTGACTGTAGTTAACATTAATAGAATGTAAATTTCAAAATAGCTAGAAAGAAATAATTTGAATGCTCCTAGCATAAAGAAAGGCAAACATTTAAGATGATGGATATCTCAATTACTCTGATTTGGTTACATGAGTGCAGCAAATTGTTACATGGATGACACTAAAATAGGTACAGTTATTATTGTATCAAGAAAAAAGATGTGTACCTGAATATGGCAGGCCTTAAAATTCGGTGATTCATTTCCAAATTGTTATTCAGACAATATCAAGGAGTCTGTATGTGTCAGGATAATCTAGAGTTAGATTATATTTTAGAGTTGAATTAGAGACTAAGGCGTGAGCTTCCTGATGACATACACACAGCCTTGCAGGACAGAGTAGAGGAAAATCACCTTTTGCAGGTTCCTGTCATTCTCCACAAATTCCTAAGAATTGGATCCCCTTCTCTAATACTGCTAACTTTTTCCTCTCATAGTTATTATAAAATCACAGCACAGACAGAAGTCAAACCTTATTAGGAGCAACCTTTGTATATTGTCTTAAAAGTCAATAAAATTAATGTGAGGTTTACTTCATTCACTATGATAATTGTGATAACTGCTTTATGCTAGTAGAAATTGTTTTTATTCTCAGAAAAATAATATTTTGAAATGAAAATGGACCTTGAAAAGTTTTATCTTTCTTTCTTTTTTTTGAGACAGGGTCTTGCTCTGCTGCCCATGCTGGACTGCTGTGGCACCATCTCGGCTCACTGCAGCTTCTGCCTCCTGGGTTCAAGTGATTCTCCTGCCTCAGCCTCCTGAGTAGCTGGGACTACAGGCACGCACCACCACACCTGGTTAATTTTTTGGTATTTTACTAGAGATGGGGTTTCACCATGTTGGCCAGGATGGTCTCAATTTCCTGACCTCGTGATCTACCCGCCTCGGCCTCCCAAAGTGCTAGGATTACAGGTGTGAGCCACTGTGCCTGGCTGAAAGATTTTATCTTTTAAATCCTTCATTTTATAAATGAGAATTCAATGTTCAGCAAAGTTAAATAATTAGCTAAAGGTGCAAGAGATTTTATTAGATGAACAGTATTTCTGATTTTCTGAAAGAGTGATTGAGAAACAGTATCTTAGGAAGTTTGAAAAATTAAGTAAATGTTTTTTGATTTGGTGTTACATATGCTTACAACTCATGAAAAAATATGGACTAAGTTTTAGTAGTGTTTATCTTTGGGCTTCTCATTTTCTATTATGTAAATTTCATAGTCTTGATTTGTTACAACAATCAAGACTAATTTCTATTTTAGAAATATCTTTTGCAGTCTCTTTAAATGTTTTAAAATAAAAACTACTGCTGAATGAGATTCTTTTAACTTTAATTGTTCACAGATAATTAATTTGTTTTTATTTAATTTAAATGATAAAGAATTGAGTAACATCAAATGTATTAGTAGTGTTTGCCATATGCTATAGACTTAATGTGTATTGCTAATAGCATTTGCCATATTCTATAGACTGAATGTTTATATCTCCCCCAAATTAATATATTGAAATCCTAACCTCCCATGTGATGATATCCGAGGGTAGATTTTAGGGAGGTGATTAGGCATGATGGCAGAGCCCTCATGAGTAAAATTAGTGTCCTAAATTGCCCAAAGATCTCTTTCACTCTGTTATGTGCAGACTCAGTACGGAACCCATTGTCTACGAACAAGGAGACAGGCCTTCACAAGACATCAAATCTTTTGTGGCCTTGATCATGTACTTCCAGCCTCCAGAACTGTGAGAAATAAATTTCTGTTGTTTTAAAGCTACCCAGTCTATGGTATTTGTTGTAGAAATCTGAGTGAACTAAGGCAAAAAGTGATACCAAAAAGTGGGAGTGCTGGTATAATAAATACCTAAAAATGTGGAAGCAGCTTTGGAACTGCATAATGGGTGGAGGAGGCTGGTAGAGTTTTAAGATGCATGCTATAAAAAAAGTCTACATTACTGTGAAAGCGGAATGTCATAAAATTCTAAGACATATCTGATTAGTTTCATACTAAATTTAATACTATTAATGCCTAATGAATTTTATTTTAGCAAATCATAACGTATAATAAATAGAACACACTCTGCTGTATTAATGTCATTCCTCATTCTCTTCTCTGAGAGAAATATTCCTAGGTGCTTTAACTTTTCCCCATAAATCCTATTTTTGCCTCCTTACATATTGATACATTCACAGTCTTTTTGTTACTACATTTTTCTCTGGCATTTCACTAGTCTCAGGTTATCAATCAGTATAACTCAATAGACGTTTCCCTTAGATAGGGCAAATGACTGCACTTATGACTGAGGCTGATCAAAGGCACAATTGTTTGCCTTTAGAAATTTTTGTTTTCCATGACTGCAAGAAATATTGCTGAACAAGACATTTCTTCACCATCCCTGATGAAAGATGAACATTAATAATGCAGATAGGAATCAGGCCAAGTAATGTTGAAGAGAAAACAAGGTCCAGAAACCATACTTCCTTTTAGAAGATAAGAATAAATAAATTTAAAATGGCAAGCTCAATAATTCCACCATAACAAAAAATGAGGTGAGTACTATATAACCCTTAAGTTCTAAAGAGTTTAAAATCAATCTTTTAAAAATATTTGTGTATAAACATATCTATACTTAGACCCACATTTATATATATGTCTATTTCTTTATAGGTAGTAGGTATGGTATGTACTCTTATGCATGTGAATATGAGTCATATATATCCAATATTACTGTAATATACCAAGGTCAATTTTCATTTGTAAGTTTTGTGATATCTTATTTTATGCATCTTATACGTAACATTCTGATATTCTGTATAAGTAAAGAAAAGAGATTTTAGAGGGGTAAAAAATTTAAAAAAAAACTATTTAAAGCAATCCTAAAATTTAATTCAACTGCTCATTTGCTAAATACTCATCATTGTATGTATGCCAAGCAGTATATAGGATCATTTCTGCCTATCAGGCACCATATGGTATATATTTTCTTGAAGCAAAGTAGAAGTAAGGATGATGAAAGGAAGAAACCTACATTCCAAATTACTCATAAAAGTGGATTAGTAACCCTCTGTCCTGATGTGCCTGCGAGAGTCCTGGATTGTGCCCGTTTTAGCGCAATTATTAATGCTGTCCTCCCCCACTCTCAAAAGTGTTTGGATGTGAGTATCTGGTTACATGTCCAAACCCTGACACTTTTGAATCCCGCAGAGTTTCATAGGAGAAAAATTTCTCTTCCAGTAATAAGAAACAAGGAAGCTGTCTGTAAGCCATGAAGATTGGGCTTGGTTTCAGTGGGTAGAAAGAAAGAAGATATTCAAGGCTTATGTCACACCATTGCTTGTGTTCTCCCAATAGCTTCCTAAACTTTGTCCCTGATTTCTGTTTTTTTTTTTTTTAATTTTGTTTTCAGCAATTGCTTATTTATTCATTTATTTATTTAATTTATTATTTCCATAGCTTTAGTGGTACAAGTGCTTTTTGTTGCATGAATGAACTGTATAGTGGTGAAGTCTGAGCTTTTAGTGTAGTGATGTAGTAATGTATAGCACATATTGTACCCAATAGGTGATTTTTTTATTCCTCGTCTCCCTCTCCCCCTCCCTACTTCTGAATCTTCAGTGTCTGTTATACCACTCTGTATGTGTTTGCATACCCCCGGCTTAGCTCCTATTTGTAAGGGAGCATGCGGTATTTTGTTTTCTATTCCTGAGTTACTTCATTTAGGATAATGATCTCCGGTTCCGTCCTAGTTG
The DNA here is from genome assembly GCA_004027835.1 of Alouatta palliata. Classification (NCBI taxonomy): domain Eukaryota; kingdom Metazoa; phylum Chordata; class Mammalia; order Primates; family Atelidae; genus Alouatta; species Alouatta palliata. The sequence continues at coordinate 13,152 of PVKV010008600.1, forward strand.
CTGCAAAAGAAGTTTCACTCATTTTTGTGGCTGAGTAGTATTCTGCTATAAATACTACTATTTAGTATTCAAGCTTATCCCACCTAATTTTATTGTTGTTGTTGTTCTGTTTTGTTTTGTTTTGTTTTAGGCTTTAGCAGCCTGAAGCCATGACTTTTAGTATCTGTCCCTAGTGATCAGTGGAAAAGAGAGATGAGGGAGGGGCTTTACTGGCCAAGCGGAAATAGAAACTGAGAACTCATGACCGTATTCTCTACCTTGGGCACCCCTGGTTTTCTTTAACTACTCATCAATTTATGGACACTTATGTAGATTCCACATCTTTGCAATTGTGAACTGGACTGTGATAATCCTGCAAATGCAGGTATCTTTTTGATATAATAACTTATTTTCCTTTGGTAGTGGGATTGCTAGATCGAATATTAGCTCTCTTCTAGTTCTTTGAGAAATCTCCAAACTGTTTTCCATAGAGGTTGTACTAATTTGTGTTCCCACCAACAGTGTATAAGCTTTTCCTTTTCACCGTACCTCACCAACATGTACTGGTTTTTGATCAATGCCATTTTTCACAGAATTAGAAAACATAATTATAAAATTCACATTGAATGTTTCCTTTGTCTTGAAGTCAAAATCTGTTCTCACCACACCCACTTTTGCTTCTCTTACAAATTTCTAAATGGGTCTTCATCACCTAGGCCTCCACCCTGAATTTAAGGCCCTTTATCATCTGGACGCTGCCTGTCTGTCAGTCACTGTCATTGCTCACTTTTCCCACTGGCATTAGTGAACTCTTGAAAATGCTCTGAACTGTCCATGTGTTTCTCATTTTCATATGTGTCATTGATTGTCATCATTAGGACAAAGATTTATGTAGTAATTATATGCCTGGAAATGTTGATCTGAAAGCATTACTTCCATTAACTCATTTAGTCCTCATAAGAATTATTATTACCATTTTTACAGATGATGAAATGGAGGCAATGAGAAGCTAAGAAACTTTTTAAGGTCATTCAGCTAGTATGTAATATCAGTATAGCTGACATTTGAATCCAGGCAATCTGATGCTAGAGCCTGTGCTTTTGTCCATTGGTTTGATATTTTTGCTGTCCTGGCTGTCCTACCTCACTTATTCTTTAAAACCTGAATCAGAAGTTATCCCATTATGGGCTTGGTGCGGTGGCTCATGCCTGTAATCCCAGCACTCTGGGAGGTCGAGGTGGGTGGATTATTTGAGATCAGAAGTTTCAGACCATCCCAGCCAACATGGTGGAATCCTGTTTCCACTAAAAACACAAAAATTCGCTGGTCAGTTAGCTGCGTGCAGTGGCAGGCACCTGTAATCCCAGCTACTCAGGAGGCCAAGGCAGGAGAATTACTTGAACCTGGGAGATGAGAGTGGGGGGAGTTGCAGTGAGCCGAGATCGTGCCATTGCCCTCCAGCCTGGGTGACAGAGTGAAACTGTGTTTCAAAAAAAAAGCCGGTTATATAACCTTCCCTGTATCCTCACATAGCATTACTCATCTGTTCTTTAATATATCCTGTAACTGCACTTATTTCTTTTGCTGAATTGGAAGGATAACTTGAACAATAGCAAGCATGTTGACTTTTGGCTAGTTTTGTTGGTGGCTAATAAGAGTAGACTATAAAGGGACTAGTTTTGGACATATCAAGTTGAAGGTGATAGCTGAATATGCAAGTACAAAAGACCAACAGACAGGTGGAGATTCAGCACCCACTCAGCAAAAAGGCTGATGCTGCAGTACAAATCTAAAAGGAGGAAAAAAAATTGATAGAGAGGAAAGGCAAAGAATCAAAGATATAGTAAGACACCTAGGACACTCTAGTTTTATAAGCAAAATGCAATTTAAAGAAGGAGGTGAATATCATCACCATCGAATTCTAAAAATCTACCAAATATGATGAAGACTGAATAAAGATCAAATTTAGCTAATTTAAAGTGGTAGAAGTAGGAGTCAGGTTTGACAGCATGAAGGAGAGAGAAGGTGCTCTGGAAGAATAAGATTCAGCATTGAGCTGGTATTTGAATCTGTTTGAGTCACAGCTTATTTCAAACAGCTTGAAGAAGAAAAATAAGACTTAAATCTCAATGCTTTCCAACAAAATGTACACATGCATAGTGGCAAGTTTAATTAACACAGGGGTAGTCAGTTCATAACAACTTAGAGGAAGAATTAAATTTTCTATAACAAAATATTTTTTCATGATAAATTTATTATTAATGTTTTCTTTTACAAATTTATTTTAGGAACTTTCTGGTCTCCATATCCTCATAAATAAAAGCTGAATTCTGTGGGGAGAAAACAAACAAAAAATCCATCACAGCTAACGATCGAATTGCTCTGTGGACATCATACCTTTCTAAGCAAGCATTGAATACAGGAGGTGTATTCATGATAACCAGAGACAGAGTATGTACAGCTTGGCTCCATACAGGTAATGTTCTTGGTTCCTATATCTACTTTTTGTATTTTCTAGCCCTTCCTTCATAATGTTATTGGGAAAGTTAATGGCTAGCACAACATTTTGAAAATTCAAAGTGTTTATATCAACAAGATTATTCACAAATTTTCTCATAAATATCACTGGGACCTATATTTCTTTAAATTTTAACCAAGAATGAAGATGGTGAGTATAAAGCCCCAGTTTTAGAAACTCACCTTTAAAAATAATGAGATAATGACACAGTGAATAAAGATGCATCAGGGTTGAGCCAAGTTATTTTTCAAGATTAGAAAAACTGATTTTGAAAATGCAAAGGCAGACCAAAAGGATCAGAGAAGAAGGAAAGAATAAAGATACAAGAGAAGTAGAACAAGTCATGGAGGAGGGTATCAGAGAATGTAGAAGTGAATGGGAAAAACTGATCTCTGAAAAGATATTAAAGGATGGATAGAAGAAAAGAAAGGAAGGAAGGAAGGAGAGGAAGGAAGGGAGAGAGGGAGGAAGGAAGAAAGGGAAAGGTAGGAAGGGGAGGTAAAGTAAGAAAAACAAAGGAAGAAAAAAGGGAGATAATGGAAGGGAAGAAAAGGGAAGGGAAAAGGGACCTAGATATTTTTCACTGGATAGGAAAGAAGTTGTGGAAGTTTATAATGATGTCCTCTTATTTCTTGCTGAGGTGAGGAGCTGAGTTATCTACAATGATGAGGAGTGTTCTAAGGGGATGATAAAGGACTTGAACCATTGAGTAATCAATTGATATTGCAATTTATCCACTTGTGATTTTAAGAATGTCTTGGTGATACAACTTTCCCATCTATACTTGATTGTGTGGAGTATTTTCCTCCTGTAGCGCCTTTGCTGTTACACTGATTAAATCAATATTGATTGACAACCTCAGTGGAATATTTCCATGCGCCAGGAAGAATAGTACTATTAGCTATACCCAATTCATAGTGATTTAGAAACACATTTATTTTCTTATATAATAAGAAATTCCAGTGCACACATGAAGAATATGCAATTACCAGACATATTTGCTGTCTTTAGTATGACAAATTTATATAGTTCAAATGTCTGGGCTTTGTGATGCAGATATACAAACATACAAACTTATGCAGTAGAGTTGTCTATCCCAATGGTTTCTAGACTTTTGGATTTCATGCACCAGTAAAATACAAATGGGAGGACTGACACCAGGTTGCCAATTTTTCACTTGGCCAAATAAAATATTAAAACAAATAACCCATTATCATATATTCTCACCATCATTTCAAAAGAACATTTAAACATTAAATGATATTAGTCTTTAGAAATAATCTAAAAGACACAATTTTAGGATGAAGCTCTTTAACTTGGATGTGCTCAGCTTTATAAATATTTGTGGACTTATTCTTAATTTTCTGGTTTAACTATAGACATGTGAAAACCTTGTCATGGGAGTGCTGCTCTGTGGAGCTGTGTATGGAATTATTATTTATACCCGCAGTGTCTGGTCCCCAGCTTAGACAGCAAAGCTCCACCTTCTTTTATTGAATAGACAGAATCACCAGAGTGTAGATCACAATTCTCCAAATTAGATCTGTTTAGCATCAAATACTGGGATATTAACCACTAGGCCACAGATCTTTTCTAAAATATTCTTATTTTTAGCAAACAGTGATTACTATGAAGAACAAGGAATGTAATCATTTCTGTGAATTTTCAGAAAGGTACTGCTAGGAAATGAGAATAATAGTTAAAAATCCAGTACACATTGAATTAATTACAAACAGTAGATCTAATTTTGAAGGTAGAAATTATAAAGTCTAGGACATACAAAATATGATAGTGTGAACATACAGACATAGGCACTTTGACAACACACAGCAAAAAAATCCTCCCCTTTCTAAAGACACACACACATCTATACTTATATCTCTGCCTGTTTACATACATACATATATTTATATAAATGTAACTAATTTTTCTTTGAACTGATTCAAGAATGAGCTGCAGACATTGTCACATTCACCCCTAAATGCTTTAGCATGCATTTTCAGACAATAGGAACATTTTCTTTCATGGAATAGGCATACTAGTCTTAACAAAGTTAGGAAAATTAGCACTATTATAATACTAATAACTAATAAACAGTCCATATTCAAAATTTTTAAGATTTCCCAATAATATTATTTATCCCTTATTTTTTATTTAATATTCAATCCAGAATTGTGTTTAGTTGTCATAGTTCGTTGACCTCATGCAGTTCTTTAGCTTTTCTTTGTTTTTCACGACATTGACATTTTTAAAGAGTTCAGTCCGGTTATTTTATAGAATGTCCTCAATTTAGTTTTCCTTCTGGTTAGATTCTGGTTTTAAATTTCTGACTGCATTCCAGGAAGTAATGTGTCCCTTTCAGTGTATCTTATCAAGAGGCACATAGTAGAAGTTGGTCTCATAATTGATAACTTCTTTGAAGGTATTGTCTGCTGTAGTTCTCCAAAGTATATTTTCTTCTTTTTAAAATTTTTAAGTAATAGAGAAGAGACACTTTGACATGATATAAATATCCTATTCCTCATCAAACTTTCACCCATGAGTTTTAATACTCATTGATGATTCACGAAGGAATCAATTGTCATTAGGATGATTGCCAAACAGTGATTTTCTAATTCTATTATTTCTTCTGCAGTTGTTACTTAGCATTCAACTGCAAGAAACATATTTTTATTTTTATTTAGTTATATTAGTATGTATTTTTTGATTCTTGTTTTGTTCAATGAATTATAGTATTTTACTATCATTTATTTTGATGCTCAACTTGCCCCAAATTTGGCCAATGGGAAACCTCTTTTAGTTGGTTCTTGTGTCTTATTGACATAACCTCATCATTCTTTGAAAAATAATTACTTTTTAGCACAGCAAATATTATGCCAAATATGTCAAAATGAATATGGAGATTTATATGATTATGTTTTACCAGTGCTTCTCTTTGTATTTGGAAAGGTAATGATGAGTAATGGCATGGATGAGTAGCATAAAAATCTGTAGGATTTATTGTATAATTCTTACCAACCTTAGTTAGAAATGGTATTTTTTTTCAGCCACTAATATATCAGAATTAATTGTTGTGTTGTTTTAGGATTGTGATGTTATGAAGAGATAAAGTCAGTCCATTGTACAATAATGGGGAAAGCATTGTACATGACTGTTCCTTTTCTGGTTGAGGCTATGTTCTCTCTACTGGCTTCACCTGATGACAAGGGAAGGCTTATTTTTCCTCAGAAATTTAGATAGATTTATTTAGATTGTTAATATTACTATCTTGACCACCTGAGTAACCTTTCCATGATCTCTGTGAAATCTGTACTGGACTTCATTGTGATTCCCTAGTTACTGTTTTTCTTTTTTCTTTCTTCCTTTCTCTCTTTCTTTCTTTTTTTTTTTTTTTTTTTTTTTTTTTTTTTTTTTTTTTTTTTGAGATGGAGTTTCACTCTTGTTACCCAGGCTGGAATGCAGTAGCGTGAATCTCAGCTCACCACAACCTCTGCCTCTTGGGTTCAAGCAATTCTCTTGCCTCAGCCTCCTTAGTAGCTGGGATTACAGGGATGCACCACCACACCCAGCTAAGTTTTTATTTTTAGTAGAGATGGGGTTTCTCTATGTTGGTCAGGCTGATCTTGGACTCCCGACCTCAGGTGATCCACCTGCTTTGGCCTCCCAGGCATGAACCACTGGGCCTAGCCCCCCCTTTTTTTTTATCTGCCAAAGTTAGCAAGATTAAGCCCCCAAGCTGAAGCAAGGCACGTCTTTGCTTCCTGCTGACTTTCCTGAGCTATTGAATCACTTTGTATCAGCCAGGCAGGAGACAGATGGGCATCCTGAAATGAGGCATAGAGAAGATTTTCATGAAGGGGACATATACAAAGGTGTCAGTAATGTTAGGAGAAAGCTACAAGGAATGAGAAAGCACTCTCAATGCAGCAGCAGACCTGAAGGAGCAAGGGGAGGAGTGATTACCAGACCCCAGAGAAAGTAGTTCCAGTTGTATGACGGGCAGTCTGACTGGAATATGACTTTCGTGGGGAGGAATGAATCCAGTGCCAACCCAGGGCATCCAAGAAAAGAAGGAATTGGAGAACAAATATTCCTATGTCAATTTTCTCTCTGTGGTGCTTTCCCACTGGTGCTTCTCATTGGCCAAACCAATTGGGAGCTTAAAGGTAGGAGAGCGCATTGATGCAATGTGTAGAAGTCACCCTTCTGGAACACACAGAATGATGGAGAAGCATGGAGAGTGGCTCTGGAGCAGTAAACACAGTATCCCACACACATGGAAACTCTAAATTTTTAAATGATGACTTAAGAGTTTCTTTTCATAGCTCAAATTGTCATCCACCTTCACTCGGACTCCCAAACTTCTCTTCCTCCTAGAGTCACCAGCTATCCACTGACACCAGTTCTTCCTCCTAACAGAGAACACACCTGCTGCTTGTAACCCTGGGAGGTCATTACCCCCAGTGACATATCTACCCTAGGTTTTCTTGTTAACCCAGGTATGCCTGTGTGTGTGTGTGTGTGTGTGTGTGTGTGTGTGTGCTCCCCTTCTCCCTCAATTTGTAATGTAAAAATCTCAATGTCATTACAATATTCTGTTAACAAAAAGTGACTGGGCAAACAATAAAATAAAAAAATGTAATCTTTATTAGTTTTGCACATTTTAAATGTTGGTTAGCATTATTTAGTGTAATAGTAGCATTTTCCAGCATGCATTTCACGAATACAGTTTATCTAAGTAGTTTTAAGAAAAAGAGGAGCCTATGGTTTGCTTCTGCAAGAAACACAAAATGTTCTGATGTAATTGACTATGTAAGTTGACTACTCTCTGTTCTTGTGGGAAAAAAAACTGTGAAGCCCACATTATATTTAGAACAATCTAGAGCAGCATTACTCCAAAGAAATGAAAACATAAACTGAAGTTAGAAGAAAAGGAAAAAAATAAAAATAAGCACTATCTTCAATTCAGCTAGTACAGGTACTACCAGAAGTATAAATAAAATTTTGAACACTTTTCCAATTGCAAAGCATACTTTGGACATGAGTCATGAACCTATTTTGCTCCTTAAAATTATGAAATAATCTAAAATTAGCAAATGTAATTTAAAAAGCAGAAATCTACAACAATCCAGTCTTGTTTTCATTTCTTATTTAGCAAATTTCTTTCATGAAAAAGTACTATGGACAGAAAGTAAGAAAAGTGATTGTGATATCAACCTGAAGATAATTTCCTCTTCATATTTATGTACATAATGCTGAAAGATAAAATAAAATGACTTTTTACAGTATTTATATTTGCTTATAAAATTCTAAACACATTTTTAACAGGTTAAGCAGTGTGTGTTTTTTAAACTTGTCTGTACAGTCTGGCTATACACCGTATGTTATCCACTTAAAATTTAAAAATAACCAAAAAGCTGTTAAAGTGCTGAAAACTATTGCTTAATGACTTAAATAAATGAGATCTGTTGAACAATTCCTTGACTTTACCACTGACATATGGTTTCTCATATGAGATTCTGAGCAGTGAGAGAAACCGGATATAGCAGCATGGTAATATAAACATGCACTGATAGCATCCAAACTACCTATAAATGGTACAGAATACATTATATTACCTGTGTAAAGCTTGCACTCTACATTTCTTGTGGTACATATTTGATGCAATAAATACTGTGCTTAGGTCATTATTTGTTTGCTCAAACGTGCACCACAGGGTAAAATGACTATTTACATAATAAATAGCATTTCATTAACATACACAGTGTCAACCTTGCTGAGAGCAAAGATGGCTAAACAAAGTGCAGGATAAAGCAGAAATTTATAAAGAGTTATTTTAGTCAATTCAGTGTTCTGGGGGTGGAGGGTGAGGGGCAATATTCACTATTCAGTTTTTTTTTAATATGACAAAAAGAAACATAAAATTTCTGACTCTAGACTTTTGAATGAGGTTTTCACCTGCTAAAATTTACTGGCGTACCTGCAAACAATCTACTTGGTCTAGGGGCTGGATTTTGCAAAACAAGATCAGCGAAGCACCTCCACTTATCACTCAATTACCTCTCCCAGAAATATGGTGAAATTTAAGAACTCGTTTTTCTTGTGACTTTTTCTCATGCATGATCTCTAAGTGCAGCATGCCCTCATGCAAACCATGACTTTGTGTAGCTGGGAGGGCCATATGGTTGCCATACCTCCCAGGTGGCATACCTGTTATAGAGGTCCTTTAGTCTATTTCTCAACAGAAACCTTGTTTACAAAAATAGTCACATATAATAAACACATGGATTAACAAAAAGATGAATCCACTAACAGATTCTGTAAAAATGTGACAAATGTGGCAGTTGAAATGCAAACAGTGGATACAATTACTACACTAAAGTGTTTCATGTTAAACAACCCCAAAATTATAGATTTATACCCCTTGAAACTGGTCCCTACAGTCTGACTAGCCATTGTGTCTCTTAACTTCAGCAGTGTCAGCTGGTAGTGAGAACAGTAACCTCCTGTCAAGGTCATCTCCCCTTTACACAGAGTCACAGTTTGCTGACAAGGGGTCACTGTCTTATTGTAGGCACTGACCTTAAGTAGATTTTTGTAAAAACAGTCAGTTTGGCATTGACCTCCTAAAGGAGTCCTGTTGATAAAAATACATCACCTTCACAGGCTGTAAACAATTTGTCACCCAATTATTTTTATTTGTTTTCATTTATTTCCCTTTGGCTTTTTCATCTTTGCCTTCTTGCTCATGTTTTTCCACAATTGGCTTTGTCACCCGGTCATAGGAGGGTGGACAAGCTGCAGTGGACATGGTCAGATCAGTTTTTTCTGTAATAGAGTTTTCATTTATTCTGTCAATTATCACGTCTTCTTTTATAAGAAGATTAGCCCCACCTTTGATTTTGTTTTTATTGTATATAAAGGAAGCTTGTTTTACAGTTCGCTTTAAAAGGTGGCGCCTGTAAGCACGCTGAATAATAACAGCAGATACTTCCTCTTGTTTTCGTTTTAAAGTAGTAGTGATTGGCTGATAGGAGGCTTTGGAAGGATTGGAAGCCATGAATCGCTCTTCCATCTGTATTCGGAGAGCATCCATCTCTCCACTCTCTCCTAGAACCCGCTTTGTAAAAGCAAATAAGATATCAAGGCAGTGGATCCGGTCACCACTGACCATGGGCAAATCCATGGCAATGAGCTGGAGTTTGTTTGGTTGTGGCAGATTGAGAGGGGGTTCAAGTGCAGCTGCGAACTGAGATAATTTTTCAAATTCCATGAACTGGGTCGCATCGGGATCAAACTTCTCCCAAACCTCATAGAACATCTCAAAGTCATCCTCACTCAGGGGCTCTGCGCTTTCTTCAGTAGCAACACTGAAGTTCTCCAGGATGACAGCAATATACATGTTCACCACAACCAGGAAGGATATGATGATGTAACTGACAAAAAAGAAAATCCCAACAGATGGGTTCCCACAGTCTCCCTTAACAGAGCTTCCAGGGTTAGCTTTATTAGGGTCACAGTCGGGTGGTTTGCTGTTGAGAATAGGGGCTAGCAATCCATCCCAGCCAGCAGAGGTTGTAATTTGGAACAGGCAGATCATGCTGTTGCCAAAGGTCTCAAAATTGAACATGTCATCAATTCCAACTTCCCTCTTAACATAGGCAAAGTTGGACATTCCAAAGATGGCGTAGATGAACATGACCAGGAAGAGCAGGAGGCCGATGTTAAACAACGCGGGAAGGGACATCATCAGAGCAAAGAGCAGCGTGCGGATCCCCTTTGCTCCTTTGATCAGACGTAGGATTCGGCCAATCCGGGCAAGACGAATCACCCGGAACAGGGTAGGGGACACAAAATATTTTTCTATCAGCTCGGCAAGAAACATACCTATGAATAAACAATAAGAATACCAACCAATGAAGAAATTATGCATTAAAATAAACATATATTTCTTCCAAAGTTCCGAGGTAAAGTTCAGAGTCCTGAACCCAGTTATATTATCTTAAATATGACAGTCATATGATGTGTATATTATTGTATGTAATATATATCATAAATAAATCTTAACTTTGAAATTCAGCAATAATTTCAACTTTAAGGATTTCAGGACTTTTTTTTTTTATCTTTAAGGGATGTTTATAAACTACTTTTAGTTTACATAAAGTCTCAAGTCAGAATTTAAAAAGAAAATAAGTTAAAAATGCATGTCTGGCTGAACAGCAGTGGCCTAACAGTATAAGTACAAGTTTATACGTATACAGTGACTTTTTCTGAAATTGCCATATTCTAAATTTTGTATTTACTCCTTTTCCATCTGAAAGTATCGGTAGTTTTTGATGCTACTTTCATCTCCCCATGATCTTGATACTTACTTAACTTCCACTCTGATATTTTTATATACTTATTTATGTATGTTCTGGTGCATTTCTAAAAGGATCTCAGGTTGATGCTCTTTTTAGTCTCCTGTACCTAATGCTGTAGCTCAATGGTTTTGTGGTCTCCTGTACCTGACACTGTAATCTCAATCTTCCTCTTTTAAGCTTCTATCTCCATTTGCTTTTTAGATAAAAACTATACTTATAAAGATAAAAAGAAGAGTTCAAGAAACTAAACGTCTTCAAGTTTAAATGCCGCATTCTGAAAAGACTAAGTGTAAGAGAGAGAGAGAGTGTGTGTAACAGAGAGAGAAGGAGATGTGTGAGAATGCAACTCTTATACCTTAGCTGCACTAATTATAAGCAAGGATTATAATTAGCAGGAATCAAAGGCTATATACAACATATGAGTTGGATAAAAGGCCAATTTCTTCAGAGAAAGAGTGGCATGAAAATCTGTCAAACAGAGGCGCCTTGTTTTGGATAGTAAAATGTTGACCTAGTTGATATCATCCTATTTAGGGAAGAATGAATATTTTAGGCCCACAGAAAGATGCTTTTCACTTTACTAGAGCTTTAGTTGTTTCTAATGTAATGAGTTATTGCTCACGAGGCTAGTCATATGTTCCAGGCTTTGAAGTATTGTACTGATGATGTCCCATGCCACCTTATTTCCCTTGTGCATTATTATTATAAACCAATTTTTAAGGTTGTCTAGAAAATCTCTATATGATACTCATAAAGAACCTACTATATGTGTTTGCTGACATTTAGTCCTCGTCTTTATTCTCTTTCTACACAATACTTTTCCTTATCTTGCAACCACTTTCCACTAATATCTAATATGCTGGTGACTCCATGTCTATTCTCTAAAGTAATATTTTTCCTGTACCAGACTAAACTTCTAGTCTTGTTAACAGAACCATCTATATACTGTATTGGTTCTTCAATCTCAACATGTCAAAAACATTTTTATCTTAGTTAACAGCAGTTCTAGTTCAAATGAATGAAGTTTTACTACATTCACATTAAGTTTATTATTTATGTCTAAAATAGATAGAATAAGAAACAATACTGATATATAGCAGGGGACATTCTGTTAAAAAACCAAACACACCTGGATAAAATATATCAAAATATTTACAATGATTATCTTTGATTGCTGGTGTGATCCTGATTCTAATCTTGATTGTTTCACTTATATTAAACTTAATTTAAGAACTTTAAATATTTCTTACCTACAATGGAGAGAATGACAACCACAAAATCAAAAATATTCCAGCCAATGGTAAAATAATAATGGCGTAGGGAGATGAGTTTCAGTACGCACTCTCCAGTAAACAGCACAATGAACACTAGATTGATTCGTGACAAAATGGTAGTCACATATTCACTCTGGTCATCTGTTTCCACCATCATTGTGACCATGTTAAGACAGATGAGAATCATGATGCTTATGTCAAAAACTTGTCTGGTTACGAAGTCAAAGACCATTCCTTGAAATTTGTTCTGTAGAGAAACAGAAATGCTTTTAGCAACAAAGGAGTTTTCTCATGCACGTTAGCAGCAAATACTTTCTGCAATAATTGACTTTCTAGTTTCTTGTAAAGTGGTCATTGGCCCTGATTTTTGCAAGAATGATTTATAGCATATTAATTGTTAAAATTTAGTTATTTAAATTGCCATTTACTAACATGTATTTCTCAGAATAACAATCCCTTGTCCAAAGTGGGTTTCTGATAAAAAGCAAAACAAAACACTGAATACCGTATACTTCTTCCAGAGGTATGCCATGCATATCAACATTTTAAGATCATGAGAAGGTAAGAAACCTGTTTGATTTTGTTTTTCCAGACTTTCCAATGATCAGTTGAACAATGCATCCATTTAAAAATATAGTATCTATTAATATTTCATTTGTTGTATTCTCAAATAATTGAGGGGAATTTGGCATTTCCAGGACACAACTATAACATTATGTATTTAAATACCACATATGGCAATATTCATATTCTTCTACCAAATACCCTTGGCTAACATTGTCAGACATAGAATGCTGGACTTGCACAAGGATAATCAGACCAGAATGACATTTTTAATATGTTTATGTCAAAAAAAGAAATCATGTTCTTTGTCGTTGATCTGTGATTCTACTCCCCACTTCTGCCACTGGTAGTCACTGAAGGCCATCTGCAGGCTTTTTTTTGGGCCACTAAGGAATTCTGAGTGTATTTTCTAACATATTTTTCCTACAAATTGTTGATTCATTTCTACTTTCAGTACTAAGTTTTAACAGAGAAAGCACATATTTCTCATCATTCTCAGGAAGGCGATATCCAATCATCACAATATGAATATTTACTAGTATTGGTTTCCTTGATGTACCCTGGGAATTACTGAAACCTCTCAGATCATCATCATAAAAATCATCATCATGAAAATCTTTATAATAGCTCTCCATTTTCATAGCAGTTTGTTTGGTTCATCATGGAAGCATGAGTATTGTTATTTATCATCATAAATTGTAATTACTGACCCTGACTTCTGCAGACATTATTAGTAATGTCTAACTCTATAGCCATACATATGAATAGTAGATACTGGAATTCTTTCCTCCTTTAAGACACTTAGTATCTCTAGTGAAAAATAAAATAGAAGTAAGGTGTTATTTGATTCAACACTTCATTGATTTTTTAAAAAATATTAGAAAATTGCATTTCTTGTAACCCCATCCAAAGGTTTACTTCTTTCCCTGATATTTCTTGGCAACCATTCTTGAATCGTATGGTTAACTTTCTCGTGTGCACACCACGTTGTCCATGTGTCCGTTGGCCAATTAATATGGATTCTAATGGTGTTCTTCTAAATCTCTTGAAGTCAAGGATGTATCTTCTATTTCTTCTTGTTCTTTTTTGGTCATTATTTATTTATTTATTTATTTATTTACCATTACCATAAAAGATACAATGATGCTCTAAAAGTGAAAGAAATGTTTGCTACTGGAAATGTTAGCTACTTTCTTTTGTAAGACAACCAAACAAGTTTTTGTTTTTATATTTTCCCCCATATCATTTGGTATTTCTTACTCCTGGTCGAGGTATAGGCTTTTGAGGTTTTTTCGATCCTAATTTTTTCATTGCATTATAGTATTTCTTCTGTTCTTCTGTCATAAAGATGTCTTGACCTCCAAAGTATAGAAAAGAAAAATCAAACTGGTTAAAACTGTGTCCTTTTGCACATAATTTTTCAATGTTAAAATAGAAAAGGGATGGCTGAAAAAAGAAATGCAAAATTCAACCGATTAGTATAATTACATCTGGGATTTTAAATTTGCAAAATTGAAAGTACTCTTTAGGTATGGATAATAATATTTAATTCCCTGAATCATTCAAAATTGACTTTATTATTATTATCCTATGAAGAAAAACACTCCCAAATCTCAAAAAGGTTATTTTTCCCAAGACCATAGGCTTAGTGAGTGGTGAAATTTGGTTCACTGAGATAATAAATACTTGGTATCTTATACTATACACACTGCCTTTATGATGTTAAAGACAATGATTTTCTTATTCAAATGTAGCAAATAATTAGAGTATGTATACTGCAAGATGGTTTGGAGTTACTCATTTAAAAAAATCACTCTAACTCTGTCAAGAATTAGAGCAAAGGGATAAAAAGAAAACTGGATAAGTCAGTGAGAGATCTAGGGGATAAATCAGAGCTCATAGCATAGTAAGTATGGGACAGACCAGCAGGGATACAAGACTGGATCACTGGCAAGAAAGTGAAATGGAGTAGCCCGATACTGACTACAGAGTATTTCTAGTAATAAGAAAAGGGAATCAAGGGGAGAATGTTCTGTAGTGAAAGCAAGCACTCATTATACCAAAAGCAATCATACTGGGCAAGTGAGATGAAGCAACGATACATTAAAAAAGAAATACAAATGGCTAACAAGCATTTGAGAACATGTTCAAATAAAATATCTACAAGTCATAACAATTAAGGTAATAAAAGTCCTAAAAATTAAAATCAAATATAGTTTTCACCTATTAAATACCAAGTATTAAAAAAAACAAAGAGAATGTTTGGTGCCAGTGAGGGAACAGTGGCATGGGTGCTCATACACTGTTATTGGGAGTTTGAGTAGATACATTATATCTTGGGCAGTGAAATATTTCACTGTGGGAATTTATTCTAAGGAAATTAAGCGTTATTTTTTCTCTTTTTTTTTTTGCACGAAGACTTTCAACAAGGTACTATTTAAATCATTAAAGATTAAAATCAATCTAAATTATCAACCTATTGGGGAATGAATAAATAAATTATGATAATGTATATATGAATACTTTTAACAAAATGAGAAAATACATTAAGTCAAAAGTAGAATTTATAATTATAGATTAAAAATCACAACAATAAGAGTATGTATAGAAATAGTTTGAACAGAAAAACAAAATGTGAATGGCAGCAGTTACTTTCAAGTGATGATATTTATTTGTTTTCCTATGTTTTATAATATACATATATAATTGGGACAATAAAGTAAGGCTTATAAATGATAAATGATAAAGAGGCATGCAATTCCAAGATTGAAAGGGATAGCTTATAATCAAATATCTTGGAGAAAGAAGTGGGAATATATAAAAGAAATCAATGAAATAAAAAAGTATAAAAATAAACACTAGAAGAAGCTTACATTCGGTGCCGAATTTCTTGCAAAGATTTAGTTGGAAAACATATTTTCAAGGGGGAGTGGGTAGTTGTAGGGATAAAACAACAAGTTGTCTTTGGGAAAGGGGCATATTTGGTTGCTTTCTACTTTTGTTCTAATTATCATTATTTTTTAAAGACAGAAAATGTTTCTTGATAGTGAATAAGAGGAGAAAACTTTATGAACCTATACACAGGAGTGTGGAACTCAGTTATTCTTAGCTTTATATAGCTGGAAATATATAGGTAGTGAATAACGGAGAGGAAGAAAATATAAATGATAATATATACTCCCATTTGGTTTCTAAATTCAAGTACTCATTTGGTGGAGAAAACACTTTAAGGAATAATTTTCTATCTCAGTACAAGAGAAAATATTAGAAATACTTATCTTCTTTTTTTGCTGGTTGAAATTATCTATGATAACACCAATAAACAGGTTCAAGGTGAAGAAGGACCCAAAGATGATGAAAATAACAAAGTAAAGATACATGTACAGACTTTCCTCATACTGAGGCTGGAGTTCCACCTACCAAAGGAGAATATTTTGTGAAATATTACTATACATTTTAGTGCTGGAAATGTCATTGGTGCTTTTTCATGACAATAGAAATATCATTTTTACTAATACGTCAGCTTTTTTTTTTCCTGAATCAACTACCTCTAAAAAAGATCTCTGAAATTAGCCTTTAGGGATGTTTTTGTGTGAAAAATATGGCTATTATGACATTCTACAGTCTATTTTTATAACTATAAATACAAATAATGTTTTTGTATTTGAATAATAATGTGCTAAATTTGCAAGCTTTTAAGTTACTGAATTTTAGTAATTTTAAAATTATTAATAAAAAAATTTTCAAGTACAAATATCTATAGGATAGGTTTAGAAACAATCATTCATGTATGCATGAAATAATGTAGCAAATAAGAAATGAATTGTTCATTCAGATGTTTGACATTATACCCTAACCTAACAGTCATTGAATTTTTCAGATCAAGTAGACATAACTGGACAGTCCATTTTATAATTTCCCAGTTGATTATTTAATTCCTAGATTGTGCTTGTAATAAATGGGCTATCACTTATAATTTGGTAATAGAGTGAAATAGTCACTATAGTTTTTTAACAGATTGATGTCCTTCTAAAGGCAACAAAGTTAAAACCAACTAAACACACAAAACAAAATACAAATGACAAAGTGAAATAAAGCAACTCCGGAGGTTGTCAAAACAATACTCAACATAACTAAAACTATGGGAAATACACTTCGAGAAAGATAACAGCAAACTATCAGGTTAAAGACTACAGGGACAGAGGTTATTCTTTATGACGATAAACTAAACAGATGTGACTTCAGAATAGAAAGATGAAGGTTGATAGAAAATACTACATCTTACAAAGTTTTGTAGAGCAAAGTTGGAATGAGCATGAATTTCAGTTTAGGTCATGGAGAATGAAAGAGGCTCAAATCAAATAAAATAGGTTTATACTTTGGTGATGTGCACTTAAAGGAATCTGTGGGCCACGGAAGTGATAGCAACATTAGTAAAGGCTCCAGTCAATTTATGGATGCTAAAATCATGTAACAGCATTCTTTTATATGGTTTAAAATATGATTATTTGAAAGAAACCATCACAGGAATCTAAGGCTGACAGAACAATATCCATAACTTTTCATACTGTCTAATATGGAGGGTGAGTATACATTTTAATTAATGATAGAAATCATGTATTTCTTCAGATTTGGTCCTGCACACTGAAATTACTTCTAATTATATAATGTGTGGATAAACAGGAAACAAAAAGAAAATATTTAAAAGAAAAATATTTGTTAGTTACTAAATATATCAATTTGTTACTTTGATTTTCAAAATAATTCATGTTTTGAATTGTCTTAGTAAGATCTTTCTGATAAACATTGCTATGATTGAATATTAACCTGTCACATTTTTCCTAAATATTTTAAATCAGGATAGAACCACTTCATTGGTTTTTTATGCTTTATTCAATTAATTTTACCACCTGGTCAATATTGTAAAAAGACTTAGAATACAAGGAATACTTACATTTCTAGAATCAACTGCCGCATACATTATATCCATCCAGCCTTTAAACGTGGCCTATTAAGAAGGACATGCACGTTTTACTTTGGAGTAAAAATAATTTAGACCTGATGTTTAACAAATATTCTTAGTGATATAATTTTCAAAAAGAAATACTTGCGAAAGATATTTCAAAACAAGTTTTACATAGATTTTGGACCAAGACAGTATCTTAGTTAGGCTTTTCATTTCTGGAATACATATGGAACAAAAGGGCCATTTGATATGTCCTCCCACTTTATAACCAAATCACAAGTACTTTTCAATTCTTCAGAGTTCATGGTATCTTTTTTTTTTTGGTACTTCTCTATTCTTCAGAGTTCATAGTATCTTTTTTTTTTTTTTTTTTTTTTTTTGATACAGAGTCTCATTCTGTCACCCAGGCTGGAGTGCAGTGGCAAAATCTCAGCTCACTGCAATCTCCACCTCCTGGGTTCAAGTGATTCTCTGGCCCCAGCCTCCTGAGTAGCTGGGACGAGAGGCGTACACCATGACGCCGGCTAATTTTTTTGTATTTTTAGTAGAGATGGGTTTTCACCATGTAGGCCAGGCTGGTCTCGAACTCCTGACCTCAAGTGATCCACCCACCTTGGCCTCCCAACATTCTGGGATTACAGGTGTGAGCCACTGCACCCAGCTGGTATCATGATATTTAAATCACTATTAAAATTTGCTGGATCACTTCTAGAAATCTTACAAATGCCAACACATTTGTCAATGGCTATAACAGCTGAGTAATTACAACTTAGATCTAAGGATCATCTACTAGCATTTATCTGCAAGATGATCAAAGTGATTGAAAATTTAAGATTACTCTTTATTTTAACAATGTAAGGATGGTACTGGGATACATAAAGGCAGGGTTGCAACTATCCTTTTAAGGATTTTGGAGCAAAACATTTAAAAATAATCCCATATTCTATTTCTTTCTGAAATTCTTGAAGAAAATAAGTTAATATGAATAAGAAATATGAACAATAGTACAGGAGACACTTGGCACTCACAGGTTGAAAGATACTCAGGCTAATAACTTACAGTAATTTGTTATTTGTCCTGGGGCATGAATTTTGAGTCCTGTCAGTCTAAATGGATTATTTCTTAGCTATTGAAGGAGGCTAGCAAAGCCTTTAAGATCTGTATCACAATATGTATTTGTTTTGATAACACTAACCTTTGTGAAGTGGTGGTTATCATGAGAGGAAAGCTAAACAAGGGTGTGGGTAATAGCAGTAAAAAGAAAGTAAGGATTCCTAACTAGAAAGTACAAGACTTTTGTACATGAAAGAGAGATGTGTTAAATATGTCAATGGCTTAGGTCAATGATAGAACAAGTCCATTACATACTTGGTATAGAAACAGAAAGAAGTGATTCAAGGGACCATTTCAATGAATTACTAATCAATAGAGGGGTGATTCTATAAAAGCCAAATGTGAAGCAGTATTTTAAAGTGTTTTATTTGTTTACTTTTTTGTAACAGAATTTATTTAACAGCTTCATGCAGGACCATCACTGTATTTTCAGAATTGCTTACATTTTAAAGAATTGCTTAAAATTTTTATTTTTTCATTCTTCAGATTTGTAGAGGAAGTGATCACTTCAGTGATATTTATAAGTGTGGTTATTAGTTAAGGTTAGAGTAAGTGTCCAAATAAATATCATAATGTGTCTACAATGTTTAAAGAAATCATTCTTGCCAGATTTTTAAAAGTTTTACTTTTATGTGTTCTAGAGACAGGATCTCACCATGTTGCCCCCACTGGTCTAGATCTCCTGGCCTCAAGCAATCCTCCAGGTTTGGCCTTCCAAAAAGCTGGGATTATAGGCATGAGCCACCATGCCCTGCCTGTTTTTGCCAGATTTAAAAAATCCCTATTTTAATTGCATGAATATGCAGAGTAGGTCAAAAATGTTAAGAAGAAAAATAAGAACTGTCAACAAAAAGGTGGGAAGGATTTGTAATCATAGTAGACACCTCTGGAAGAGCTGCAAAAGGGTTTTGACCAGTGCTGGTTTGTTTGCTTAGTCTTCTGGTTGAACAATTGAAATCATAACCTTCGTGAACAAAAATTGATTTCTTCCCTGAAGACACTGTAGAACCGCAAGGGAAGAAAGAAATTATACAGTCTTTTTTTTTCTTTTTAAGCTGAGTTTTCAAATAATATTCTATTTTATTCACTGCTTTGTTGTGATGCTGCTGTAGCTTGAAGCAGAATCAAATGAAAATGTTTAAAGTGCCACTTTTTAATTTTTTCAATAAATTATAAACTATTTTTCTTGGAGACCCTGTTTTAGAGACCCAATAGTGAAAACATTAATATTTAG
Source organism: Alouatta palliata (assembly GCA_004027835.1). Taxonomy (NCBI): domain Eukaryota; kingdom Metazoa; phylum Chordata; class Mammalia; order Primates; family Atelidae; genus Alouatta; species Alouatta palliata. Next base: position 33,163 of record PVKV010008600.1, read on the forward strand.
GATAAGATAGACTTAAATAATGGTGCTGTAAGGTCATTTGAGATAAGACAACAGCTGCTTGTGCTTCATTTTTGTTTCTAGGTGCTTCCAGGTATTATTTCTATTTCACTATGGGGATCCAATTTTTTTTTTTTTTAGATGAAATTTAGTTCTTTGTTGCCCAGCCTGGAGTGCAGTGATGAGATCTCAGCTCACTGCAACCTCTGCCTCCCGGGTTCAAGAGACTCTCCTGTCTCAGCCTCCTGAGTAGCTGGGATTATAGGCACCCGCCACCACGCCAGGATCTAATTCTAAAACCTAAATGTCATTCCTCAAACTTTGATCCAAATAATAGAACTCAGCAGCAGTAATCTCTACCAATTAATTACAATCCAATTAGGTGTGTTAAGTGTATATGTTTTGGATGATGATCTGTCTGTTAAGTGTATTCTGTTTTGGTGGCTGATCGGTGAAACAAGCCTTCTAATTGCAATAAAAAATTAGCAAAGTTATTGATTTATTAATTAACTTGTTTATATATAAAGAAAGAGCAATATAGAAACAAAGAAAATACAAAAAAAAAAAAAAAAAAAGACCAAGAGGCCTTTGTCTGGCCTGGCCACAACTGACTATATCTGCACTGGTTACATGTAATAAAGTTTCCACCCATCTGGGTTTGTAAACTTTTACTAACAAACTGAAATTTTTTTTAATAGAAAGAAATATATACTTTCTTAGTAACTAAATAATAGATATATGTCATTATTTTGTTATTATTCCAAACAATAAAAATGTTCAGAGAAAATAGTGTTCACTTACAACTTGAAGCAAAGAGAGATACCCAAATCCTACATTATCAAAGTTTACTTTCACATTTTTCCATCGAGCAGTCTCATTTCTTTCTATTAGTTTTAGGCAATCAGTATGATTATTCACTTCTTCGATGTCAAACCTGTCACCAGTTGTGGTGTTAATACAGTGGTAGAATTTGCCAGCAAACAAATTTACGCCCATGATGCTGAAAATTAGCCAGAATATAAGACAAACCAGAAGCACATTCATGATGGATGGAATTGCTCCTAAAAGGGCATTCACAACCACCTAATACACAAATGGAAAAAAAGGAAAGTCAGAATTCTTATCTGTTAATAAAGAAAAGAAAACATTCCCCTAGTAATCTCTGGTCTTTCCATTTTGTTTTCTATCAAGGCTATTTATTCCAGCATATTTAAAAGCAAGGTTTAAAAAAAAATCTTAAAATTCATTTTTTCTTAAGCAATACACTTATGAAAACAACTATAGGCAATATAACCAAGAAATGAAACAAAAACGTTTTTTAAAAAAAGGGAGGGAGAAGCATTAAAAGGTTAAAGGAAAAGCAAAATCAGAGGAACTTGCTGCCAGATGAAGTCAGAATTGTGTTGTTTATCAGAAAAAAGAAAAGTTAAAAAGCCTATGCAGAAGTTTAGCTCATTTTAAAAAGGCAATATACTGAAGAACAAAACTAAAACATTTGGACCTGAGTTGATCTGACCAATATATTTTTAAAATAACTTAAAAATTCAGATGATAAATTATAAAAATATTATTAAACACCTAATATAATTGTCTTTAATTATTCATGCACTGCTATGACTAATAATTTTTGCATAAGAAGCAAGACAATTTGCATTATGTATTTCATTAGATCATCACATCGTTTATTTCAAGCTCCAGTCATGTCAGTTGTTTCATTTACTGAGTTTAATTCAAAAAACTTACTTCAAATGAAACAGAATAGAAATCATTTCTTAGGAAAATAAGAAAAAGAGGGATGCCATACATAGTTCTCAAATCTGACGTGATCACATGAAGTTCTGTGTCCAAATATTATCAGTTTTTTTTTCCTATAGAAAGATGTTTTCCCCCTCTTTATTTCTGGACCACTCATTCAAAATCTGAGTGTTCATATTTGGCAACAACAAAGGGACGGCTTCCTTGCTTTTTCCTCCATACTTCCCACTGGAGCTGCACAGGTGTGGCTAAGAGGGAAGGTAAAAACAGACCCAAAATGCTTATAAGGGGCAGCTGCCTCAAACTTAATTGCTAAGTTTAATTCCACCTGTGCTTGTATTATTCTTATCCATCTGATACAAATGAAACAGTTGTCAAAATATCTTCTATTTGCCATTTGATGCTGGTGTATTCTTAGAACAATTTTTTAAACTGCCTGTCTGAAAAAAAAAACATATGAGCCAATTTCTTATACTTCTGAGCCCTGTATAAAGTCTGTAAAGAACTCTAGGCCTTCTGTGGGATATAAAACAGTGTGATAAGTGGGCCAAAGAAAATAATAATCCCAGTAATGACAAAGGTGGGGAAGATGAGTATGAAAAATTAATTTGGTTGAGTTATCCAGGCAGAACCAAGTGATGTGGCCTATGCAACCCACTAAGCTGACATGTGATACTTTGCCTTATCTCATCTGAGTGTCTGCATTAATACAATGGACTTCATAAACCTTCATTTTATAATTTATTTTAAATGGATGGCTAGAATTAGGTTACTTTCAGATTCGAGATTTGGAAACTGAAATCAAGTTACTATTTATTTCCCTTATTTTCTGAATATTTTGTCCACTATCCAGATTACAATGCTGTTTCTACTGTGCATACACAGAGTACTAATTAAAATGTGTATTTTGCCTTCAACACCCAATTTAGAGTATGAGCAGAAGACTGATTATACTTATTTCTTTACTTTCTTTCCACATTAATCTGTAAATCTCACATTTTTTCTTCAAAAACATTTCTTAGCTTTGTCACCTCTTTTCCAATCTCACAGTCACCATTTAGAACTGTCCTCTGTTATTTCATACCTGCACTATCATCAGTCTGCTAACCTTCTCCTTCATTTAATGTATGTATGTAAGATGAATTCATCTTCCCCAAGTCTCACTTGAAAGTTATTTATTGGCTTCCCAGTAGCTATCAAATATTTTTCTCACCTTGATATTAACATCACTCCACAATCTCTATTTCCAATTTTAACTTCCCTGGTCACCTATGCCACTTCAATTAATATAATGACCATATGCTAACATAATTCCCAGATAATTGAGATACCATTTCCTTTGAAATGCCTTGTCTAAGGTCTAAGATCGCCTCTTCTGAAATACTCTCCCCTTTTAAAGGCTTCAGTTTAAATAGCACTTCTTTCATGGAGCCTAAATTTGCCCGCCAGTTTAGCCTCCTACATAAAGAGGAATGTTTTCCCCTCTGAATTCAAGAATCAGAATTCTATTCTAGTACTGAACCGAACTGTACAAATAATTCAGTATTGTGTTCTCATTTGGCATATGAGAAAAATGAAGTTAAAACAAGTTAAGTTCAGAAAGTAGCCTAGAAGTAGCATCTAGTGTTCTTTCCAGTCTACATGGAAGAGTTGTTCCCACTTATCTGGTACCCATATTACTCTGTACTAGAGTTAAGTGTAATCCCGTAATCCTGACAGATTGTAAGTTTTTCTAAAAATTTAACATGCAAAATGTATTCGTGAATTTTCCAGGGCCTTGAGTGTCTCGAATATAGGAATATACCAGAGAACTGTGAATACAGGAATAAAATAATGGCTGACAAAATGAATGGATTAATGAAGTAAAGGTTAGCTTTGTATTTTTTGATGAAAAACATACTTTTTAAATGTATTTCTGAATATGGGATGAGAATAATTAAGGAACTGAGCACAAGGAAAAGTCTGTGCTTAGGTAATATGTTTGAGAGGATTACTTTGAAACTGGGGATTCATTTAGAGTTAAAAGGAACTCTGGAATTTATAATGCAAGCATGTATTCTGCAGCAGTGCATTTCAAGATATGATTCACAAAGTTGGCATATATTTGGCCCAGAGAAAAGTTTTATTTATTTTTTTTGTGAACATGAAAGAATTTTATCTTAGAAAATATTTGTCATAGTATTGGGGAATGTACTACACAAAACTATAGTCATATTTAAGATGTATTAAGTTAGACAGTGAAAGATCATAGAAAAGATTGTCTTTTCCCAAGAGTTCCAAGCCATTCCTTGGTACAGCAGAGAAGGAGGTGTATTAACTTTTTCAGTCACAATAAAACTGCAGTAGTTGGTTCTCACGGGAGGAAGAAAGTAGGCAGAATTAGTCTGAAGAAACTGGAAAGAACAAATTGAAGTTTCAGGCTACGTGAAAGTAGATGTCTGAGAAAGGAAATATCATAATGAATTAATACTGTATTAGAGGTTGTTTCTTCTCAGAAACTTTTTTCAAAACATATAACATCAAATAATATTTATCTACTCTAGCACAACCAATTATATTTCTGGTTCATCCCCTGCATTTTAAAAATTAAGTCTACGTTAAATGAAGGATTGATAATTAAATATGCAAATTAACATTAGATATTTTCATACGTGCAGAAATGTCTTTTTATCTGAATTATTTTTGAACTTCAGATCAACACTATCCATGAATTCTAGTGCTTCTCTAATAGAAATAAAGAAAATATATGTGAATAAAAATAAAAACTATGCAAAGTAGGAATTATCCATTTTTTAGTATGAAGAAGAAGAATAGAATCTTTTTTAAAAAATCCAAAAAAAACTGTGTTGTGGATTTAAATTAAGACAATTTTTTTTGTAAGTTAAGATATATCAGTGATCCCAACAAAAATTTTGACTTTTTCTCTCTCTCAAAAATAAAAACTCTTCTTGTATATTACACTTAAACTTTAAGAATACATAAAATGTGGAGTTATGTTCATGTTATGTTTTCATTGTGATATCTTTTAGAATCCTAGAAAGTTAGTTGGGAGTTACTTATTCTAAGAAGTGAGTTTATGCATTAAATTTTATCTTAATACTCATGATAATTTTATTTTATCTCTCGGTGTGTATTTTATATAATTCAAATAAGTGGATTCTTTTATACTATTTATTTGTTTACAACACAAATCACATGTGCTTATTCTACTATTTCTTAATATATTTTCACCTTGTTACATTTTGAAAATAACCCCATATGAACTTACACAATAAATGATGAGAATGGTCACAATCAATACCAGTCTTATGAAACCTGTAATATTGCACCCTAGTATCTGCTCATACATATCAACAATCTAGCTGGTAATTTTCAGGACCCAGACCAATGTACTAAATGGCAGGGGGTGTATGCCTCAAACAGTATCATGAGCTTTACAGGTAACATTTTTTTTTTCACATAATCATTCTACACCAGGGTCCCCTGCTCTCACCAATCAAGTAATCTCCCCATAAATGGATAACTCTATATACACATAACTAAATCATATTCACTGAAACTTAATAAAGATATCAACATTGGGGTTAAAATCCACAGAGGGTAAATTCATAACAGTACTTTTTTCAAATGAAATTTAAGACAACTGAAAAGAGGGATTAGGATGTAAATACTGTATTTCCCTGCTGTGGTGCAATAGTACCCTTCCCAATCCCTCCCTCACCCCACTACACATAAGTCACAGTGCAAGGATTAAAGGTAGCAAAAGGGGTAATACAGTACCCATAATAAAGGGCTCAGGGGAGGAACCAGCGCTCCACCCCATCCAAGTTGGAGCAAGATTATCCTATACAAAATAGAAATATATAGTTTGTTATTAGTTAGAAATCTGATATGACAGAACATTTGGTGTTAATTTTTGTTCATGATGCTCTCCGTCTGTTTCTCTATCAATTAAGACTTGAGTTCTTTTGAAAAAGAAGGTATTTAAGATTTTCTAGGTTAGGAAATTAAAAATACAAATTTAAATACAAATTTTATTTTACCCTAGATATTCAAGACATCAATTCACTCAGTTTAATTTTACAAGTTGAAAAATTTGGACTGGAAATTTGAAATACAATAAATGTTTAAAAGCTGTCAGCCAGAAATGTGCATAAAACATGCAAAACACAAAGCGCAACGTGATGATAATTTATCTGTTATTTTCTAACTTCTTATCAAGCATTGTACAACATGCTTTATTCAGTGATGTTGCATAAAAGCACATGCTTTGAAAAAGTAACGGAACAACAAAAGTAAAATGAGGGCCTGAGTTACGCTCTGACGCAGCTATTGCGATTTTATGCTGCTCTAGGGCAAAGAATTAAATGAGAGTTTCTGAGTATGTTCAAATCTCACTTCCCAATCATAATCGGCATTCTTATATCCAACCTCACCATCATTCATGATTATATTTTTACAAAGTAAAAAAATCCAAACGCTAGAAGTAGAAAAAATAGAATCAATAATAAGGTTATTTTGACTCTACAATGCCAAACAAGTGTTGAAGAGATCCGCTATTTTAGTGCTTTGTATGCTGTCATTATGAGGAATAGAGCCATATTCATAAATCTGATCATTTAAATTATTAGTTTTATCACTATCAGCATTTATAAGGATTTTATGTCTAAAACTCCAAGTTTCAAAACCTAACCCCTTTTAATATAAAAAGCATTATTGATTAATAATTATAGACATGGTTATTTCTGTGAAAATTAAAACTATACCCACACGACCAACTTTTTCAGGGAAATGAAGTGTAATGTATGAAAATAGCTGATGACTTGACTAATGGATTTAATAAACTTTCAAATGGTCAGATGTAAAAGGTTTATACTATTTTCAAATGTTCAGCATTGTTCAGATTTCACAAGCTGTATAAAATATATTATTTTGATTCAGGCAACACGTTTTCAGGTAGAATGTACAGAAATGATATTTTTTTTCTTCAGAACTGAAACTGCCAGTCTGAAACAAAACAAAATGACATTTAATTGGAAAACATACTTAATTTTTACATACCCCAGAGAGAATCTCTGATAACATTTTGGTAAAAATGTGAGGATCTCTGTGAGAAATAAAAGAGGACTATTTGTATTACATTGTACTAAGTTGTTTATAATGAGGAAAAAGTTTTCATGTATGTTAGGGAAATCTTACGTTCCTACAAAGTGACATTTATATTAAGACTTGAGAAGGGAACATAAGGCTGTAAACAATCAACAAAGTGCAAATGGAACTACAATACAGCTCAGTTTCCATAAACATAACTAAACCTTAGGAAGCAAAAGAGCAATGTTTTTCTATTGGAATCACACAATTCAGTGCTTTGTTTTGATAACACATTTTTTGGCCTTTTTAAAAAGTAGAACTAATTTTTTATATTATATATCTATATATTAATGTTTCATGCTTTAAAAAAAGGCATGGAAAATAACAAGTCAATAATGGCACACTTTCTAATCTGTTATGAATGATGGAAACTGATTATTGTTTCTTTAAAAGGGAGACAATAAAATTTTGTGTGACTGACAAGAAGTAAATTAAAGTTAATTTGTGAATTAGCTATGCTAATGAGTCAAAATTATATTTTCTGTTTATTACTAGTGTTTTACTTTATTGTCATACAAATGGTGTGGATTTGTATGTAATCTTTAATTTAGTACTACTACTTTTATAAATTAGGATGAATGTAATTATGAATTAAGACTCTATTAAAATAAAAAGTTTAAAATTCAGTCAATACTTAATATATAGCCTTCTAACATTGAATATATTCAAATAATGCAAACTTTGGCATTATACAGACAAAAATTTTGACAACTCCTTTCATTTCTTTTTACACCCATACTTAGGCACATGTGTGATTCACATTATTTTCAGGAAAACTCATTAAATACAGTATATCACCACAAAGAATAAGTACCTGATATAGAATTTACTTTAGGTTATTATTATAACATTACACATAGTACCTGAATAATGCATCTGCCTTTTTTGTATATAGATTTGTAAGGAAACTCCCAAGATGGATTAGGAAATAAAGTCATTTAAATAAGCACAGCAGATAAATGATATTATATCATTTCAAGAGAGGCCTAGTTCTCTTGCATATCACCTAGAAGTAAATATGCAACAGATAAAACGATAAAGTAGCAATTTTGCAAGAATTTGCCATTCCTTTTGCATGCATAGGTTTTCCATTTTCAAAATTTAATTTAGCTTAATTTTGGCTATATGGAATACTTCAGGTTCTTTCATTTTTCTTACCCTCATCCCTTCAAATCGAGATAAGGCTCTTAGAGGTCTCAGAGCTCTTAGTGTTCTGAGAGATTTGATGGCTCCAAGCTCTGAGTAACCCAAGGCATTTGCTGTTAAACTGACCAATGAAACCTGCACACACAAAAATAATAACAATTAATAAATAGAATTACCATTCAACGTGTAGTTGCTATATAATACAACAAGTATAATTTTTGCTTATAATTATTCAGAAGATAAGTCTTCAGATATTTTTAGTAAACCTTTAAAAAATTAAAGAAATGTTTTCAGTTTGATGCAAAGGATGTAATTATTAGGACATTAATTAAAAGCTGGTTGAAAAAACTCCTTAAATATCATATACTTTATCAATTGAAAAATTAGTAAAAACAAAGTAAAAATTAGTAAAATAAAAGAAGAAATCAAGGTGGAAAAAATCATTGGTAATTCTTCCTTTATTTTATTAATTTGCTATTGAATAAGGCATTTCTTATAGCTACTTATAAAATACAAAAACTGCTATTGTACTAAAAAAAGCAAGAAGTTTCTACCATGCATCAGTATATTCCACAAATCATAATGAGTATTCTCAGAAATTAACTACATCAGTTTTGAAGGTGATTTTTTGTCTTGCTAATACCTTGCGTTTTCATTTGTTTAAAGTTTATTTTTACGTAAGTAACTTAAAAAGAAATTCCCATCATAAAACTTCCTCAAAAATTTTTATACTAATTTATGGCTTCTGCCATGATACCTGGCCCCAAGGGTCAATCAATGAATATTTACTAAATACACAGCAATAAATTTACTTCATTTGTATTCATTTGTATGTAATATACATGACTAAAGAAAAAATCTTACATATCTAATTCTCTAAATAAAAAACTTACCAAAACTTTGTATTCAAGCAAGATTACAATTTATTTGGTTGGAAAGAGGCTAGTATTGGACAATTCCACATACACCAGACACTAGTTTTGTAAACTTTTCTTTTTTAAAATGTATTAAGTTGTATTATATTGAATATACCTTTTACATTATTTGAGATATGCTGTAATTAGTCTTTTTATAGAGTGCTACATTGATCTTCATTAAATAATTAAAACAGAATGCTGAAATTAAAGGTATTATTGTTATAAGCTACAAAATTCTGTATACAATTATTTTCCTAAAATGTTTTAAAACTGACATTTAAAAACTTCCACCAAAAAGCCGACGTGTAATAAGCATAATAGAAAAAAAGCAAACCTCAGGAAGTTTTAATGGGTTAAATTACATTTAGATTTAAATTATAGTGTAAAAAATTCTGAAATTAAAATATAATGTAACTTCTAATGCTTGAAACCCAGTATCAGAAACTTTCTCGGTTTTAGATATGATAAAGCAAAAATGCTTCAGAATTTCTCTCAGTTGGCTCCCTTCATGGTAACATTTTTAAATTTTTCAAATAGCCTTAGCTTTGCCTTTGTTCAGGATCAGGGAGATATAATGTATGCATGATTCTTAGCTCAAGAAACACTTTCCACAAGAAACCCTCATAGTCTTGCTGGGTTAATATCTTTTTGGGATAAACTACTCAATGTGAAGTTAAGATAGGTTGGCTATAGCCTTCTAAAGCTGAAATTTTGCCAATTGATAAAAGAAAACATGATGCCTAACTTTAACACATCTTGAAGTCAGTCACTTGTTTTCAGTAAACACAGTATTAATCACTGGGCACACAAATTCTATAAAGAGCTGTGTGGTATATTCCAAGCTTGCCATAAATCTAGCTTACATTCTAGGAAAACTCCTACTGCTGCATAAAGTGGTCTTGTCTTTCCCTACACTCTGTACCCTTCACTCCCTATAATGAAATCATAATCCATATAATCTGCTATTTAAATCTACTCTTTAAAAAGTTTGAGTAGATCAAAGAGAATTTTTTTTGAGTGTAGCAACCACCAGCATCACTGTTTTTACTGAATACCTTTAATACTGTGCAAATAGTGTAATCCTTTCACAGAGTCAGGGGCCAAGAAACTAACTCAGTGGCACAAAGTCAACAAGTGATGGTCCTGGGATACAAACTTGAGTCTGTCTGATTCACCGCATAAGGGATTTAAGCAACCTGCCTTTTAAGTTCCCTACTTCACCATTCTCCCTACAAATTACTGATGTGTTCATTTTTTATTTTTTAGCTTTCTAAGATAACTAGAGAACTACCATAGATTCCATCCCCCAATGCTATTTTAAATCAGAATTAAATTAGCCCATATCTTCCAGAAGATACACTGTCAACATAACATAGTGGTTTGAGACTCACTATTTTAGAATTTGAATATAAATAACACAAGCTATCTTGAACAGTGACAAAAATATGAATGATACCTACATCAACAATTAAGAAGTCCAGCCAACACCAGGCATTGGTGAAATATGTTTGATAGCCATATGCCACCCATTTTAGAAGCATTTCCAGAATGAAAATGTAAGTGAAAACCTTGTCAGCATACTCCAACATTGTCTTAATTGTCTTTCGCTGATCAATATATATATCTTCAAATGCCTATAAAGAAAAGTTACATATTATTAGCTTTCAAAAATGATTATACTGTATAAGCTATTTTAAAAATCTTATCATATATGCATATGACATTTCATTGAAATAGGAGGGCAGAGAAACAGCAGTTACTGCTACTTTGTTTTTTTCCTCTCTGAGGTCTTTTACTTATTTAATCAGGGAAACACTATTGGTAGAAGAAAAAGAAAAGTATGATTCCAGTGAATTAATTTCACTTAGGAAATAGTTCTTGGTGTCATATCCTGATGTGGCCATCCCAACTTGAAGTTATATATTCCTTTTATTTCATTTAGTTTGCTTCTATTGGCTTTTTCTTTCACTACAGAAAGGAGGTTGAAGAAACAATGAAGGCTTATATTTTTCTAAAGCAGAAATTGTGATTGATCTTCACAGTCTCCAATTTTACTAAATAGTTGGGTTCACCTGCTTCTTTTTGTTTTTCTTTTAATTTTTTAAATAATTTATGTTTCTCAACAGAATACAGTGTGACAACGATTAAATTACTTTTCCTTTAGATTCTAATATATATTCTTCTATTGGGAATCTCTTGGTGTTCCACTTCTACATATGGATTCCTTTCAATGATGAAAGACTTTCTTATCTAAAGTAGCATGTAAAAAATATTTCTTTCTTCAGAAAAATTAGAGGTAAATGTATGTCTCCATTAGAATTATAAACTGAAGTTAAAGAAACTTGTAAGTAACACAGTTTCATTTCAATCAGGCAAACTCTATTTCTCGCTCTCTCTCTCTCTTTATCTTATGGCTTAAGTATTTCCTTTGTGTTAGCGTTTCCCTAAAATTCTGTCAGTATGTAATATTTATAATTTTATAAATAATTTTCATATAAAAATAAATTGATTGTGATGAAGTGAACACCTTCTTATAAACATAAACCCACCCTTAAATCAATCTCTTAGGCATGCTGCCCAGTATTTATTGTTAGCAACTTTCATTGTTTCCTGAGTAGCACAAAAACAGTGAGCACACAATTGGAAAAAGACAGGGTAGTGGTCCCTAAGGATTTACTACTGCCTATCAAGAGAAAATAATAATAAATACCATTTAGAAACAAAATTCATCAGAACTCCGAGAATATATATATTTTCCCATCCCAGGGCATCCATTAACTATTTCCTTATTAAACAATGACTAACTGAATATTCACATCCTTTGGTGTTAATGAATAAGCTGAAGGGCTACACTTTCTGGGCTATTTAATAATAAGCAAAAATTAATGACTAGCTTATTTACATACATAGTAAAAGTAAATCCAGACATATTAAGTTATAGAGTAAGTCTATAGTCTAGAAGATACAAGGTAAGATAATAAAAATGCACTGGATACTAAGATAATGAAACAGGATTAATAAATCATCAGTATTCGAATGTTTTAAAATTAGTGCTGTAGCATCTTTTCTTGATATTCACTTACCAGAGCACCACTACTAAGGAGAATCATGAAAACAATGAAGGTCTCAAACCAGTTGTGTTCAACTATTCGGAAACACGTCCTTCTCAGGTTCCACCACTGTTTTCCTCTCCCTTCTTCTACATTGATTTGGCAACACTTGAATCTTTGTACACAGCCTGTAAAAATAGTGTTCAAATAAAAGTAGATAAAATAACCTCTGCTTCCATAATATCCTTTAGTAATGTCTTTGGTTGGTCTTTTTATTACTATGGTCATCTCTGTCTTGCTAGGATAGCTCTCTAAGCCTAGAGTAGTAACAGCATATTCATCAGCTGTGTGAAGTTGTGGAAATCATTCAGCCCCTTTAAATGGTTCCCTAGCTAACAGTATTTGCTTTGTCTGCTTCACGGTGTTATTGTCCAAGAAAAACTTTGTAAATTACAAATAAATATGAAGTAGCTTTGCCTTGTACCACATCATCCTATGTACTCTGTTGAAGTCACTCTAGAAAAGAACTTTAAATTGGACATTAATAATGATAAGCAGAAAAATTCCCTTTTATAAAGGATATAGAGTAATAATGTAGATCTCTTCCAACAATACTGTATTTGTTACTGTTTAGGTTTTCTTGTGATGTGCCTAGAAGGGCTTACGTAATTTGCAAAATTAATTTAGTCCACTAAAATGTTATTTGTATGGTTTGGCTTTGATTCGTCATTGCCTTCCTCACACACTGCTTTCACTTAATCTAACATCAGACTGAAATCAACATGTACTTCTGAGTACCACTGAAAGCACAAAGGCGCTTAGGTACACACACACAAAAAGGTACAGAACATGTACCTTAATCCCAAAGACCTTAACAAAAAATTCTCATTTCAGAAAAAAAAAAAAAAAGGATATAAATACAGGAGCCCTGCTCCAAGACAAAGAAAAAAAAGAGGGAAAGATATATTGAAAGGAAAAGGAGAAAGAAAAGAGAATGAATGGAGAAAATGAGGAAGAAAGGAAGGGAAGGAGGAAAGAAAGAACCGAGGAATGAAGGAATGGAGGAAAAGAAGAGGAAGAAGACAGTAAAGCAACATAACAGTTCAAAAAGAGAAAGAGAGTAGTTTTCATAGACTAATACTTATTAGGTAAATTAAATGAATATATTTGTCACAGCTGTTCAGGGGAACGAGCAGCTCTTCCAACATGGTCAGATGAAGGTAGTTTTTAAAAGGATACTAAGTGATATGCATGATTTGTATAGGGAATAGAAGAAGACTGAAGAGATACTAGGCCTATGAAAAAATAGCATCAAATATAAAGTATTCATATTTCCAAACCTCAAATTCCCAAGGAAATCAGATTACAGGAAGTATTAGTTACAGAAAAACGTATCTCTTCTATCTATTGCCCTTATTGCACCAGGCTCAACTAGTGACTATTTAGGTATTGAGATTCAAGGGCAGTATTTATTACCCATTTTATCCAATAATTATTGGAAACTGATATTTTCATTAAAAAACACAATTTAGCACTAGCGATCCATTTAGTTTTAACAGAAAGTTACTTTTAAGTCTAATTCTGTGTAGGATCATTTTCACCAGTGTTTAAGATGCCAACTTACTGTGAAATTACCATTTAATTAAAAAATATAAGTTAGAAGTTTTGACGACATTAAAATATTTTTCCTCCATGTTCATAATCTCTTTCACATATTGGGCAGATACAATGAAAGCACAACATTAGATTTTAAGTTATTTTTGTCTGTCAACATATTAGTAGGTAACTGAAATGTATCTATTACAAAGTGCCACTTTATTATATGTGATTTATTTTAGGTGACCAACAGCTAAACAAGCTGCACTCTACAAATGAAAAATTAACGTTAGGATTCTTTTCTTTACCTTCAGTGAAACAGGCTTCCGGTTCAAGGGTTTCTTCAGGTTCCACTACAGGCTGTTCTTCTGCAGGCGCGCCGATGTCCACAGTGCTACCTTCTGACGAGCTACTGCTTTCATTCAGTTTCTGTAAGTGGGATAGACATAGAAAGTAAAGACCTTTAATTCTGGTAATAAGTGGCCTGCCAAGAAAGGATTATTACCATAAGTTTATTCTGTATTCTTCTTGAGGTAGAGGTTTTTTCTTTAGAGAAAAAGATAGATTGAATAAGAGGAAGAAATAAGAAAATCATTGTCTATGTTAACTCCTTTACCATAATTTACAGTGTAAGCATGACATCAGATTACTAAGTTATGATGTTCCAAAAGGACATCAGCAACATGTACTGAGCAAAACAATGTCCTGTGGATTAGAGAAGCAGGGGACAGAGGGAAGAGGACAAGAGGGAGGAGGAGGAAGGAAAAAGGAACAGGAGAGTAAGGGAAAAGGAGCGGGAAAGAAAGAGAAATCTTACCTTAGAAGGAAATAATGTCGTGAGGTTATTCTACATTTTAATGTTTGACTTTATGTATTTCTTTAATAATATGTTACCTTTGTGCAAATACTACCTGTTGTTTTCACTCATGTTACTATGATTCATGGTTAAGGTGTTTAGAGTTGTTTACTACAAATGTGCTCATACCTAGGAATAAGTCATTGGTTTCTTCCTCTGACAATCACCTAATGGCGGCCCTGATTCACATTCTTAATCAAACTACTCATATCATCACATGGCCTTCTGAAGAAATCCTTATGTCTTATCCTCAACACTATATAGATTCATCATTTGGCCATCAAGTAATAGGCCTAGGCTGAGATTGGCACTTCAATAAGTGTCTTCCTATTTTAAAAATGATCTTGATTGGTACTATCAGGGCCATGATAAAATTCATTACATATTTTATAGAAACCATGTGAACAACATGTCATCACCCATTGTTCTTCACTGTAGAAAAGCAATCTTGTGTAAGATGCCCATTCTTCATGTAACAATTAGAGAATGAGATTTGAGAAGTTTAACAATTTTCACCAAAATTAATTAAGAACTAGAAAGCATATTATTTCCTGTGAATAAATTTGTGTGGAGAGGCATTCAGGTACAAAGAATTATAATAGCAAATCTACCTTTCTGAATATATAATTGTTATCTGCTAGATCTGATCCCTACATGGTTTTCTAGTCTGTATCAAGACTCACAACATAATAGATTATTAGCATAAAAATGTACTCTTCATCAGTATAGGTTGTCAATAACAAGCAGAACAAAGAGTTGCTGAGCAATTCATCTTCATGTAAGTGCCACACATAAATGATTGCTTCTTTGCACATAAGTGTTTTATCCAATTGTAAGGAGAATTAGATCTTGGCATGAACATGTACATGCCACCACACCTGGCTAATTTTTGTATTTTTTGTAGAGATGGTGTCTGATGCTCAGGCTGGTCTTGAACTCCTGGGTTCAAGCAATTCACCCACCTTGGCCTCCCAAAGTGCTGGGACTATAGGAGTGAGCCACAACACCTGGTCTTTTGCCTATTTTTCTACTGGAGTGTTAGTGTTCTTATTAGATTACAATTGCTCTTTATACATAGAAAATCATTTGAGTTTTCTTAACAAGTATTATTTGCCAAATGTATTAGTTTTCTATGTCTGTGTAACAAACAGCCATGCACCAAGCATCTTAAAACAACGTACATTCACCATTTCACACTTTCTATAGGTCAGAAGTCTGGCCCTGCCTAGTTGGATTCTCTCATTGGGTCTCACAGTGTCTCATTGGGATGATGTCAAGGTGTTGGCTGGAAATGCAGTTCTCTTCTAGGTCTCAGGATCTTCTTCCAAGTTCACTGTCATTGGCAGAGTTCGCTTCTCAATTATAAGACTGGGCTTCCTACTTTCTTGCCAGCTCATGGCCAAGGACCACTCTAAGCAACTAGAGGCCACCCATAGTCCCTGGCCACATAGCTGCGGTGTGCAGTTTGCAACATGGTGTTTGCTTTTTTTAGGCCAGCCAGAGCATATCTTTTCAGCTTCCTCTATGTGATAGCAGGAGAAATCACTCTGCTCTTAAGGAGTTCATCTGATTAGGTCAGGCCCACCCAGCATCATTCCCCCTTTTGCCATAAATGTAATGTAATCACATAGTGATATTATATCCACAGGTTCCAATCACATGCATGGAGTGGGGATTATACAAAAGCAAGTGTTGCTGAGGTCATCTTAGAATCCTCCCTGATATACTTAAGTTTGTGTGTCTTACTGACTTTTTTCCTAAGAAGTACAACCTGTTATACCTATATTGTCTACTACATTGATAATCCATGATTTTTTCTCTTTATGTATATCTTCTTTTTCTTTGTTCCTTTTCTAATTTCTCAAAGATATTTGTTATGTTCTTTCATCCTTGCTTAATCATATTGGTAATATTAGGACATTCAATGACTACTTAATCTTCTTCCACAAATTTTGACATAAAATGTTCTCATTCTTGAAACAGTTATTTAGGTATTTTATTACTCTTTTGTTCAATATCTGTTTAGGAGAAAATTTAGTTATCAAATGGTTGGAATTTTTTCTATCAGTTTATTATTTATTTCAGGCTTAACTTTGTTGTGACTGGATAACCCTATATGACAGCTATTTTAAATTTATTGAGCTTCACTTTAAGCTCTAATAGTATATGGTTAATTTATACAAATATCCCATGAACCCTTGAAAATAAGAATTTTCTGTAAATGTATTTTTTGATAACATAGTCATAATATATTTACTTTTGCTATTAATATTATTGAAACTCTAAATGTTGTCATCTATTTTTAAAAATATTTTATCATAGACTAGAAACATTATATTAAAACTTTCATAACCAGTATATTTGTATCAATATATTCTTAAACTTCTAATGGTTGAGATAAAAGATGAAGTGGTCCGATTCTTTATTTGACTGGGATAATAACACTATTGTTACTAAATACTCAAAAAGGGAGGGAAAAGCTCTTTAGATGAGTGGAAAGAGTCCACCTTTATGTTAGCACATGAAATACGACTTCAGATAAAATACTGAAGAAATATGATAACGGCAAAACTAAAATATTCTCAGATAAGTTTTTTATTGATTTAAAAATCAATAAGGCCAACTAATTTTTCCTTTTTTGTTCTTAGATTGAAATTTAATTTCATTACGAAATTCACTATTCACTAATAAAGCAATTGGTTCTCACTGTTTTTGAGATTAATGGAATATTTCTTAAAATCCATTTTAATATTTATTGAACCACGAATCAACCTTAAATTTACCAATTTTGAAATAGGCTAGTTCATTTGAAAATATACATTATTTCACACATGTATCTTAATAGCAAAATTATACACTTATATACTGACTTGTATCATCCATATATTTTTAGCAGCCTGACTTAATATGTGAGCTGAGAGAATGCAGAGACCACATTGTTTCGGAAGCATTCACTTTGCCTTGTACACCAGGGCATTCAATAACCACTTAATAACTACAACACTGATGGCAAGAGCATTTTCCCTCCTCAGTGGATTTATGCAAATGCAAATTTCTTGCTCTTTAAAAATGTTCTTTACTACAGCAAATGATTTTGACCTTGAGGGTGAAGCGAAACAAAGCAAGGCAAACAAAACACTCTACAATATTCTCTGACAGTAAATGATTAAATGCTTTTTTTCTTGTTCTCTGACTTGATCCTACAAGGTTTATGTTTTTATTTTTAGACTTGGTTTGTTATAGGGAGCTTATTTATAGAGTTCAGTAGAAGTTCAATTTATAGTAAGTAATGTAAATAAATAGATATGTAATTTAAGGGTCAAAAGCATACTTAATATGTGGTCATGTGATGTATATATATTTGTATATGTATATATGTGTGTATACACACACACACACACACACACACACATATATTTTTAAATGTAACAAATGAAAAATATTACCCAAAGTACTTATTTTTAAAGCTGAACTGGTACTGTTTTAGTGCTGGGCATTTTACAATTATGACATATATATCTCCTAAGTCATGCTTAAATGAGGTGCTCTACAACCTCAGAAAGATTAGTATTAATATTTCATTGTGTACAATGTGCACTAGTAAATATTTCTATTCTACAGTATACATATTAAAAATTAAAATGATCCCTATTAAAGACTGTCAACAAAGGAACAATATAATATCAATGGAAAAGACACTGTAATGAGACTCAACATTTCCACAGGGCAGCTAGTAAACTCAAATATTCACTCATTAATTCCCATGTTATTCCCAGTTGATTTTTTCATCAAGCTGTATGCTGAAAGGACAATCTTCAGTGCATTATTCATATTTACAGAATTTTAATTGTTTCTATTCATTAGTCAAACACTTGCTCCATATAAAAGTGAAGGCAGAGTAATATGGCTTTAATATGCTACTCTGAATTTTTGCTTTTGATATGTCAAACATAAACTTTTGTATCAATGATTAGATAAAAAGGAACAAAAGAAACATATTTCAGTAATATTGAGTCAATAGAAAATCGTGGTAATGGTAAAAAAGTTTGAAAGGTAACAAAAAAATTCTGAAAAATTGCATTTATAATCTCCAAGCTCGAAACCAAAATGCAAATCACGTGAGTAATTTTCAAATTCAGCACAGAGTTTCCATAACTTTATTTTGACATTGATTTTTAATGTTAAATCACAACATACTTAATAAGTGTCTACTTTGCAAATAAACTATATATCTATATAATGAAAAGGTTAAAAGTGTATTGTTCTGAGGATCGGAGAAACTTGAGTTGAATCACAATCACTGGTTTTATGGACTTTAACCAATTATCTCAACCTCCTTAGGCTTTAGGTTTCTAATTTGTAAAATGGTTCTTATTTGACATACTTGTTACAAGGACTGAACAAAATAACACATGAAAAATGTTTGGCTTGTGCTTACTTTATAAATGGTAACAATTTTCATCACACTATTATATTGTTTGTAACAGGTGTAATTACTGATATTTGACCTTTCTGACTACCAAAAATGTGCCAGGCATCAAAACTAGGACTTAAAAAATAAAATAGACTCAGTACCTGCCCTCATCTGTTCACAATCAGATGGAAGATACAGAGAAGCAATTGCCACACACTATGAAGGAGTAGTATAGGGTATATTAAGAGCACCAGCTAGCTTAGTCTAGGAAGGGCAGGGTATAATAAAGTGACATCTGGGACAAGAAGGATGTGGTAGGTGGAGATGAGTCAGGTGAAACAGAATGGAATAAGAGTATTCCTGGGAGAGAGAAGAGGTATAAAGTTGAGAACTGATAAAGCATGGGGAATTCCATTGAATGAAATATTAGTATAGCAGGTGGGGAGGTGTGAGGTGTACTATACCACGAGACTAAAGGGGTCAGTGACGGTAGGTTTTGCAGGTACTTGTAGCCATGTTAAGTAGTATAGACTCCATACTTTGAGCAACAGGCAACTCCTGGAAGGTTAGAGAGGAGAGAACTTACTGGATTTGCATTACACTAGTGAGGGGAGACCCATTTGGAGGCTGTAGCAGTAAAACTGGAAGATGATAGAGGTCTGATACTGGGTAAAGGTTGTAGGGATGCAGAGAGGTGGACAAAGATAGGTAGCCTTGGCAGTCCCTGGTGATCAATTAGAAGTAAGGGAGAAGGTGCTTGGGTTCCATGGATAGTACTGTTCATGGAGAGTAACTGCCATCTCTTAGAGACTATATGCTTAGGTTGGAGATTATCATATGTTCCTTAACCCATATAAGGTAAGGATAAAAGTATTAAGTGGAAAAATATTAGCAAAGCAGCAAGTAAATTTAAAATATATATGTATATAGGTGATACAATTGGGAGAAAAAATGGAAATCTAGAAGTAACTGCCCATTACCTATTTATTCATTCATTTAATAAATATGTTGTATGTGCTGTGGACTTAAGGAAGACAGGGTTAGTGTTTTTCCTGTTCTCAAAAACCTTATAAACTAATGATGCATCATGGAAGTTCTTCCTAATGATGTGAAACACTCTTCTAGCAGCTTTAAACTCAGACGGGGATGCTCCTTAAGCACAACTACCACACTCTGGGAGACTAAGTGCTCTGTAAGTAGAATTAGACAGCCACAGGTCAGTGTGGGTTGCAGAAGGAGATCAGCCTAAAGCGCAGGTCAGTACTGGAGGAGCAGGACCTTTCAAGACTAAGCAGGGGGACCCTGAAACACTCCCGGCTATGCTGTTAACCTATGCCCAATGTGCAATGATTGGAAGTTAACATCAAATCTATAGTTGACACCTGCACCTAGTTCTTCAACAAATAGTATTATTTATTTTAGAACTATTCGAAAGAAGGTTTAGTGTCGTGGTTAAGAGCACGACTATGTAGCAGACTGCCTAGATTCCAGTCCAGGACCAACCACTTACTATTTGTGTAACTTTGGCAAGTTTTCCTTTGTTCAAAATATGTTTATTTTTCTCATCTGAAAGGCTGGAATAACAGTGTGTCTTAGAGCATAAAAATAGTACTTTGTCCATGGTGAATATTTAAACAATAGCTGTTATTAACATAACCTGAATTACAAGGACCTAACTGACATTTTTACTCATTATTCTAGAGCTCATTCATCACAAGCAAGTGTATTTCTTTTATAATTACTTTAGTAATGTGCCATTTTTATTCCAAAGATATAACTTTAATAATTCATTTAAAATTTTTAATTTAAATGGAATTATGATAGTAATTTTCTTGACATCACCTTACATTTTTGAACACTTTTAACTTCCAAACAGCTTTTAGGTCTTCATAACATTTCTATAAGCATCACAGGACAGATACCTCATTTAATAAATTAGGAAACTGGGTAATATAGATTTAGCAATTTGCTCATAGTCGAGTTAAGGCTTATAGGCTCTTAATCTAGTATTCACATAAATCAACCGAAACTCAAAAAATTGTTGGGCAACTGTTACCTATCCAGCATTGTGGTAGGTGTTTCAGAGGATAAAAGTGTTATAAAAATACCATCCATAACCAAAATAAATTTACTTTCTATTTGGGGAGATAAGACTTTTATTGTCTTTTGCATAGCCTTGGCAGTTTTGCCCAGCCCTCAAAGCTCTTTCAGCTCTGTCCAAGTCACCATTCTTTATTATTCATGTTCAATAGAAATCCATATTTCTAGCTTATCATTATTCCTACTATTGCATGCGTCAAGAAATTTTTTGAGGTTTTAAAAAACAGTTCCTCAAATTACTTGAATGTACTTTGAAGGTTGAAGTCTCTTAGGACTTAAAGAGATGATGAAATGTGACCCATGCTATTCCTTTTTTTTTTTTTTTTAATTTTGGAGACTAATAGGAGGAAGGTGTAGAAAAAACAGCCCTAAGTTTGTTCTGGAATGGAGGACAGTTAGGTGTGAGCTCACCATAGCTGTAAGAGGCAAAATAAATATGAGCTTCCAGCTCACCACATCTCTTCATGCCAGTCTATTCTTGCTTCCTGGAAACCGAGACTCTTTACTTACATCTCATCCTCAGCTCCTGTGATTGTACACCCCAGGAATTCCAAACTACTAATTGTCTCCAAATACACCCTCTGGCTTCCTGTATTTAGGTTTCCGCATATTTGTATTTCCTGATTGAAATGCCCTTTAGAAAAATAATTTTCTTAAATATTTTAAGAAGCTTACCATATCAAGAATGCAATCAAAACAATTTAAAAATAAACAGAAAATATAAAATGTATTACCATCCCCAGGTAAACTTATAAAACAGTTTATTACAGAGGGAAAAAGGCAAACGACAAAAAAAGACAAATAGTGGAATATGTTACTAATAGTAATCCTTGTAAGGAAACTTACTGGAACAGTGTGGAATGCAACTGGTAATAATAATAATGATTATTTATCAAATACTCTATATTAGGCACTGTCATTTATTATCTCGTTTAGTACTCTGCCCCAAAAATGCAGTCAGTAACATTATGCACATTTTTGAGATGAGGAAACTGATGATTAGATAGGTAAAGTCACACAGTAAGTGGCTAAAATGAAATTATATAACCCAGTAGCATCTGGCTCCAGAGTATAATCATTTACCAACAACATTGTAACTGTGGCCTCACATGTCTAAAAACCAAAGTTCAATAACATGTTCAAATGAAACTAGTCTAATAGAGGCCATGAAACATAACACCTGCATCAGTAGTATATGTGTTAATATGCAAGTTCATATTTAAAGGTTGAAAGCCACACACACACACACACACACACACACACACATACACACACACAGAATCATGCCTTATAACTTATTAGTATACTCCATTATCTAGTTTTCCTGGCATATGGTAGCTGCTAAATAAATGAAAATAGGCAAAAAGAATAAAGGCTAAAACAAAAATAACCAAAATCATGAGATAACTTGAATATACTACAGGTGGCATTCCTAATGTAGAACAAAGACTCTTCATCTATTGAGGCATCTGCTGTCAGCTTAATTCCTGTAAAAGCAGAGTATCTCATAATTTGTGCCTTACTTTGATGAACACAGTACAATATGAGACTGATGAAGCAATGAAGGGAAACAATATTGAATGGGTTTATTTCTGACAAAGAAGAAAGAAATTGTGAAGTAAAAGTACCAGGAAATTTGATACAATATGGTAATCTATAAAAGAATATAAAAAGAAAGCCAAATTCAAAAATGAATAAAATAAATTGAGATGTATTATTAGGGGATGAATAGAAGTTTCAATATTTAATTAAAAAATTTCATCTGGATGAGATACAACAGCATTTCAACAGCAATTCATGTGGGAAAGATGAGAGATTATTCCTTTCTTAGAAGTCTAGTGTAAAGTGACAAGGTAACATGGTTAACAAAAACAAAAACAATAAACTCTAACTCAAGAGAATCTTGAATCTAGAGAAAAATTTGGTTGAAAATAATTAGAATTAAAATGATTATTTCAAATATGCTCAAATCAGAGAGCCCTTCAAAATGGTTTCATTAGGAAGATTTGAATGAGCTGGAAAAGTCTGATCTGAGTGTCTACTTTGTACCAAACATGTTTAAGTAGGTCACCACATAAAAGGAGAGACATGCGTGCATATAAGTAGCTATCCTAAAATATGGTGGTACTTTGTAAGGTGCATGAGCCAAGAAGACGCATTATTTATTACTATGCTCTATGCTTTATATCTCTAGGAACCAAAAAAGAAAGCAATCTGTTCTGACTAGGGTTGGGAAGGCTTTATTATCACTACCTTCAAAAAGCTGAAACAGTGTTTCTGAAGCTTGAGAACTCCTGAACTTCAGACACTATGCCCATGAACCAAGTGGGTGCATTCTAATTAGACAAGCAACACATTAAAGTTCAGCACAGGCGGCAAAAGCTTTATTGACCAGGACTTCTCCCTCTGACATGAAATGTGCTCTAACATTATTCTATTCTATCTCATTGGCCAAGTGCAGTGGCTTACCCCTGTAATCCCAACATTTTGGGAGGCTGAGGTGGGCAGATCACTATTTAACTAAAATGAAAAAAAAGTACTGGCCTATGAAAGGGGTTTCTCAAGTCCAACTAAACCATGACTCACAATTTGAGAAACACTGCATAAAATTATCTCTAAAGTTTCTATTACCCTAACATTTAAAATTTCAATTAATGTAATGTTCCAAGATATAAAATGTCACAAAGTATATAGAAACAAAACTGCCTCTAGTGCTTCAGTAGTCACTTTATAAAAAGGTTAGTGTTTCTTTTAGCCCTGATTAATATGCAAAACATTCAGAGTATGAATCATGTCAAATTTTTACAGAAAATATGTTTGTTATGGATGGTCTTTGTAATACAATAGTCTTTTAACTTTTTAATATAACAGATAGCATACAGTATCCATCAGTCTTCATCAAATTCTAAACATAGGTCTAAAGATTCAAGACAAAGGAAACCAGACTAAAATATTACTAAATTTATTTTAACAGAAGTTCAGAGTCAATTTTATAAATGTAAAGACAACAATTTTTCAAAAAACTGGCCTCCTTCTGATTCCTTAGGAAAACCTAGAGAAAGTTTGAACTGAAATAATATCCAAATTTAAAATTCTGTAAAATAGTCCACAATATTTTATAAAAACAACCTATTATTTGTTTTATTCTTAATCCACTTCCACAGACATGGAAATGTGACAGAATCTATCTACGATTACATCTCTGCACTGTATTTCTTTCCCTTCTCTCGTTATACAAATCTGAACTAGTTAAGCAGCTCTCATGATAGGATCAAAGCAGCTGCTTCCAGCTCCAATATTAGCCCCCTACTCCTAATAGTGGAGGATGACCTAGATTATTCAGAAACTCATTACAAATACTTGAAGCTTCTTTTAGGGGACATATTCAATATATCAAAAGTATGTCACATACCTGTGGTATCTTCCATGGAAAACTACCAAAATGCAATGGACATCATGGTATCTAATAGAATTCTATCTCTAATAAAATGTCTTTGATGTATCAATCCTTTAAAATGCTTAGATGATGCAGCCTAAAATGTGGGCACCCTGCTGTTTTTGAGATTTCCAAACACTAAATGGGAAGTAAGGGTGCTTTGTGCTAGACTTCTTTTTAATTATCTGATGTATCCACCAGACATTTAACTTAACATTTTAAAGTAGGTTGCTGTCAATTAAATTTTGTTCCCGCAAAATTCATATGTTGAAGCTCTAATCCTCAATATGACTGTATTTGGAGATAGGGCCTGTGAGGTGATGATAAAGGTTAAATGAGGCCATAAGGGTTGGATTTCATTCTGATATGGCTGATGCAGTTATTTATTTTATTTTATTTTATTTTATTTTTTGAGACAGAGTCTCACTCCGTCACCAGGCGCTAGGCTGGAGTGCAGTGGCGTGACCTCGGCTCACTGCAACCTCCGCCGCCCGGGTTCAAGCAATTCTCCTGCCTCAGCCTCCCAAGTAGCTGGGACTACAGGCGCGCGCCACCATGCCCAGCTAATTTTTTGGTATTTTTAGTAGAGACGGGGTTTCACCATGTTGACCAGGATGGTATCGATCTCTTGACCTCGTGATCCACCCACCTCGGCCTCCCAAAGTGCTGGGATTACAGGCGTGAGCCACCGCGCCCGGCCTGGCTGATGCAGTTATAAGAAGAATAGGTGCCAGAGTTCTCTCTCTTTCCATGTGCATGCATTGAGGACAGGCCATGTGAGGATGCAGCAAGAAGGTGGCCATCTGCAACTCAAGGAGTAAACCCTCACTAGACATTGACCCTGCTGGTATCTTCATTGTGGACTTTCCAGTATCTAGACTGTGAGAAAATAAATTTTAGTTGTGTAAGCCACCCAGTTATGGTATAGTGTTACGGCAGCCCAAGGAGATTAACGCATGGGGCAATGTAATTTTAGTTGGAGGAGCTATAAA
This sequence comes from Alouatta palliata, assembly GCA_004027835.1. NCBI lineage: Eukaryota > Metazoa > Chordata > Mammalia > Primates > Atelidae > Alouatta > Alouatta palliata. The sequence goes on from PVKV010008600.1 coordinate 58,573, forward strand.
AATATTTCTTGTTGTTAAGGTCTCTTCAATGTGCATGAGCCAATGTGATGCAACAAACACCAAACAGAACTTGTGAACAAGGGCTCTAAGTTCAACTTTTGGCACGCCCCTCACTAGTTATGTGACCTGATGCTCCCGAAGCTGATTTTCTTATCTGAAAAGTTAGCATAATAACTCATTTCTTTACAGGTTGTCATAAGGATTAAATCTGATTATGTTTATCCATTTGTTGGATCGTTTATTTATTCATCTAGCAAATATCCATTACTAAAGATGAGAAAACTCACACATATACTATATTACCCTTCAATATATCAGTCATTTTCTTGAGTTAAATCTTTTGTTCCTCAGTGAAACAAAATTTTACATGATGTCAAAAATATCTATATGGAAAATATATAATAATAAATATAGGCAATATAATACATGTATTGTAAATGTTCCTCAATTTACAATGAGATTATCTCCTGATAAACTCATTGTAAGTTGAAAATATTATACATCAAAATGAATTTAATATACCTAATTAAAAAACTTTATAGCTTACCCTAGTGTGCCTTAAACAGGCTCAGAACATTTGTATCAGCCTACAGTTGGGCAAAATCATCTAAAAGAAACAATAATTTATAATAAACTGTTGGATACCTTATGTAATTTACTGTAAATATTGGCTGTTTACCCTTGTAATCACATGGTTGACTGGGAACTGCAGCTTGTTGCCACTGCCCAGCATAACCAGAGTATACTGTACCACAAATTGCTAGCCTAGGAAAAGATCAAAATTCAAAATTTGAAGCATGATTTTTACTGAATGGGTATTGCTTTTGCATTATCATAACATAAAATAAATAAATAAAACCATCATTAAGTTGAAGATCTTCTGTATGTGTGTATATGTATAGATGTATATGTATTCATACCTTCCCACACCTATAGAATCTTACCTCTTTGCTCTCTTCCAGATCCGATTCACTACTAAAGTCTTCTGTGTTTAAATTTTCAAAGTCAGACTCTCCTACAGCAATTGGTACCGTCACAGTAAGACTGGGATTGTTTATGAATGACATGTAATCACTTTCATCAATAATGTACTTTTCAACACTGCTGCCAGTTCCTATACCACTTGTAGTTCCATTTACATCTTTAAGATAGTCAAGATCTTTCCCAATTTCTGTTGTATGATTGGACATACAACTGTCTTTCTTGTTATTTAGATCATCGAGTGGTTTAATTTCATCTAAGATCTTTTGCTTTCTAACGAAGGACTGTTGAATAAATTCATATATTTTTCTTTTCACATAAGCTACTCCTTTCTGCATCCTATCCACAGCAATTTGGAGATTGTTCATTTCATTATCATCATCAGTGGCTGCAAGGTTGTCTGCACTAAACGAGCTCAGAAGCAAAGCCAGAAAGAGATTCAGGACCTTAAAAACAACAAAAACATTATTATAATTTTATGCCAATGTAAAGAAGAGCAGATTACAATAGCTTATTTTTTTTAAGTGTGGAAGAAACTCTAAGCTCTAAAACTTGATGAGAAGGAAACACCACAGCATAGTGATTAGAAGTTGGGTGACCTGAATTTTACTGGCTCAATAGCACATCCTTGGACAAAGACATAATTTCTATTGCTCTCAATTCTCCCATTTGTTAAGTGAAATTGAATGAGCTAATCTAAGGTTTTCCTAACTCTAAAATTGTATGAGTAAAAGAAAACAGATTTTTATATGTACTATACAAGAATTCTTAAAAATCACTAATGTTTCCAATTATGAATTTAAATGCATTATATATCTTTTTGATAAACAAATATATTAAATTGGATGCTAATTGAAAAATAACCATTATGACGCAGAATGAAGATTAGGAACTTAACATAGGCATTGACACTTGTTTTCTTAATCTATTATATTATATTTTTCATACTACATTGTTGACTAAGTAGAGCGGTTTATGAATAATCTCTCATATTTCCATGAGACTGGCACATGAATTTACATACCTTTGGAATATTTTATATGTTTCTATACTATAAACAGTAACACTCCAAATTTAAGAGAGAAAAAGACTGATCAGTTACTCCATTAGGATAATCTCAGGCATCATTAACCATTCGAGAACTGACGAACTCAGGTTGACTAGTGCGTCTGCCATAGTCCATCTGATTGATAGCTAGTCCATCAATCACGTAGGGTGACTGAGTATTATATGCTACAATGGGGGAAAGAAGTGGCACAATCATTACGAACACTTAATGGCACCATTTTTTAGTCCTAGTCTGGATGGTAATGTTGCACTTTCTCTACCTTTTTTAGACTTCAATCTTCCTTGGCTACGAATTTATAAAATGGTCCCAGCACATCCTTTTAGACTTGTCTTCAATATTGTACTCTATTGTAATTCACATTAAAAATGTGATGAAGTGACTGACACAATGGAATTCGGTATAAAAATGTAGGGCCACTGCTATATTGTTAAAGTGACAACATATCCAAGGTAATGGACTTTTAAACTAATAATCATAGTTTTTCTTTTTGACAGAATGGTCACCATTCCATTATGCTCTTAATGTATTTCTGAAATGTATATCTTAAGTGGGTACATACCACTAGGTTTCCAATCACCATGACCATCATGAAGACAGTAAGGCACATGGCTTGGCCAGCAACCTCCATACAATCCCACATGGTCTCTATCCACTCCCCACACAGCACGCGGAACACAATCAGGAAGGAGTGGAAAAAGTCATTCATGTGCCAGCGTGGGAGCTGACAATCACTAGCGATCTTGCAGACACAATCTTTGTAGCTTTTGCCAAAGAGCTGCATGCCGACCACAGCAAAAATGAAGACAATGATGGCCAACACAAGGGTTAAATTTCCCAGCGCTCCCACGGAATTGCCGATGATCTTTATTAGCATATTTAATGTTGGCCAAGATTTTGCCAACTTGAAAACTCGCAGCTGGAAAATAAAAAAATACATGTATTTTTATGATCCTTAAAAGTATTATATGTATTGAGCTTTACCTAGAAAAGGTAGTTAGAATTCAGTGTCTTACAACATCTGATCTGCCCTAACCCTCTCAGGCTTATGGCTAATTTTTGGACTCCATAGGAAAAGCTGTTTTTTTTCCATATTTTAATCATGTAGATAATTTTCTCTGACAGTGAATTATTTTTCTTTCCTTTACTTTTTTTCTTTTGTCACTGCAACCTCTGCCTCCCAGGTTCAAGTGACCCTCCTGCCTCAGCCTCCTGAGTAGCTGGGACTACAGGCACGTACCACGACACTTGGTTAATTTTATATATATACACACACACACACACACACACATTCACACATATGTGTGTGTGTGTATTTATGCATGTATATAAATATTTTGGTACAGACGGAGTTTCACCATGTTGGCCAAGGCTGGTCTTGAACTCCTGACCTCAAGTGATCCACCTGCCTCAGCCTCGCAAAGTGCTAGGATTACAGGCATGAGCCACTAAGGCCTCTGATAGTGAATTTTTAATGAGTACTTGTAGGCCAACTGTTCTTAATTTGTTATATAAAGGTGGTTCCAAAGCCGGACATTATAACATTAACATCTGAATCTGAAAGACCTCTGCTGAAAGATCTTCCTGCCTCAGCCCCCGAGTAGCTGGGACTACAGGCATGTGCCACCATACTTGGTTAATTATATATATATATATGTATATTATATATATTATATAATATATATAAAATTATATATATATTATATATTATATATATCACTATCAAAGGCCTTGGTGGCTCATGCCTGTAATCCTAGCACTTTGTGAGGCTGAGGCAGGTGGCTCACTTGAGGTCAGGAGTTCAAGAGCAGCCTGGCCAACATGGTGAAACTGTCTCTACTAATACATACACACACACACACACTATATATATATATACATATATACGATATGTGTATATATATATATACACATATATACGATATATGTATATTTATATGCATATATACGATATGGGTATATATATACACACATATATATGATATGTGTATATGTGTGTGTGTGTGTGTGTGTATTAGTAGAGACAGTTTCACCATGTTGGCCAGGCTGCTCTTGAACTCCTGACCTCAAGCGAGCCACCTACCTCAGCCTCACAAAGTGCTAGGATTACAGGCATGAGCCACCAAGGCCTTTGATAGTGAATTTTTAGTGAGTACTTGGAGTCCAGCTGTTCTTAATTTGTTTTACAAAGGTAGTTCTAAGGCCAGACATCATAATATTAACATCTGAATCTGAAAGACCTCTGCTGAAAGTTATTCATTTGCCAATAGTGTGCAAAGTAACGTCATACTGAGTCCTATATAAATAGAGAAAAATGTTCATTATTCGTTTATGCTCCTTAGGGGTATTGATGTAGCTACATGCACCTGCATTGAAAAGTTGGAATAGTTTCCATGATTCTATGAATATTTTCCTGACCTGTAAGGATATATGTGTGAATTAATGGGCATGTTTAGTAATCCTACAGACTTTCTCTCCTTTGACTTTTGCAAGGTGCATATTTTCCAGAGACAGACTTAGAAAAAGTTTCTACATTTACATTTTACATCTGATTTTCATCTACTGCTACAAAGGGCTGTATATATTTTCAAGTTACTATTAAAAGGTAATACATTTTCATTAAACATATTTTCTTAGGTCTAGAAATATTATCTGTAGTAGGTGCTAGAAGCAAAACTTAGTGAAAATAGCAACTGAGTAATACATTAATCTTTACGTAGTTATGTTCTTTAAAATAAAAGTTTTTGTAAATAATTGAGAATTTTTTTTCCATGTAGGGACAGTTTTGACAATGCAAATATTACACAAAAACTTACAATGCTAAAGATTGTATGGTAGAAACCTGACATTGCTATATAAGAACCCTGGCTGTTAGAAAGGTTTTTTGCCTTTGGTGCTCTTTTGTTTTTTGTTTTTTTTTTTTACCAATCGAAATGAACGGAGAACAGATAATCCTTCCACATTGGCGAGTCCAAGTTCTACGAGGCTAAGCGTCACAATAAAACCATCAAAGATATTCCAGCCTTCTTGGAAATAATAGTAAGGGTCCATGGCAATAATTTTCAGAAACATTTCTGCTGTAAAGATCCCAGTGAAAACCTAAGATCAAAACAAAATGACTCTAATCCCACCAGATAATGATAACATACATGACATGAGATTTGCTCTTAGAACATAATGCTTATGCTATTTTCCCATAATGATTTTATTACTAATTTAAATCTGTATGGCAATTTATAGTTCATGAAAGATTCTCATCTACATTATTTGATTGTATCCTTATGGAAACGCAAAGGAGATAATTCAGATACAATTATTACTTTACAGATAAGAAAACTAAGGTCTTCAGATGGGTGAAATGACTTGCTTGATAGCATACAACAAGCAAATGGCAAAACTAGGATTTGAGTACACGTCATCTATTCTTAACAGTGCTCTTTCCATTAAACCAAACTGCTTCTTCTCCAGACTTCATATAACACAAGTATTGACAGCATTTTGCCCATGAGCAGTTTTATTTGTCTATAAACTTATTCCTATTTCCCTCAAATCAGAGTTATACATTTTTATCTACTATTATACTAGGTGCATTACTATTATCATTCTTTGTTATGCACATGAAAAAATAAATTTACTTCTGTAGTATAAATAGTAGAGTTTCAAAGATATACTAACAAAATGCAGGTTGTTATGCATAATGTTTTTGCTTTCCACCACCAAAAATCCTAAACTTCAAACTAAATATTACAGAAAATGCATACATTACTTGAGATAGCTATTTCTTTCAGCAAATCAAAGTTAATATTCCTAAGTTGAGTTGACTGGCAAACATTTTAATAATTTATGTTTTTGAAGCACAAAAAGGAAAAATCAAGTGGCAAACTTTACCAAAAATGACCTTTGTAATCATATAATACACAAAATGTACCAGAGGTTTTTAGTAGTTCATGGTTTTGATATAGAATAGATGGATAAAACAATACATGTACTACCTAGATCCTGGAAGAAGAAAAGCTGGAGACATTTTTGAGTTGTTAAATTATTTCTTGCAATGATGTTGACTAAGAAGCATAAAAGAGATTCACAATTTTATTTTAGCCTTCTACAGTAAGGGAAATTATAATAATAACTCAAAATATGTTCTTAAACTATGAGCTACCTCTGGGTCTTGAAAAAGTTATAAATATTACTGTTGACTTTTCAAGTAGTCCTGTAGGCCTATGCCTTTTTTTGTGAGCACATTAAGGGTCGTTATTTTTGGCAAAAAGTGGAGTATAGGCAGCTAAATATTGTTCCCATTTTCCAGGGGCCAGGAAGCGTGAAGGATGGTTGAAAGACTGCTATACACAATTAAATGTAAACAGTTTCTCAAGCAGAAAATTTGAAGACTAAACACATTTACCTTCCAATATGCTTACCAAGTTTCCTACTGTAAGCACATTGTTGAAATGGTCCGTCATTGGATAGTGCTCCATGGCCATGAAAAGAGTGTTTAAGACAATACAAATGGTGATGGCCAGGTCAACAAATGGGTCCATCACAACCAGGCTGACAATATGTTTCACTTTTAACCAATATGGAGAACAGTCCCAGATTAAGAATATGTTGGAAAATTTATACCAGCAGGGTGGGCATTTCTGCCTTGATTCTTCAAGTTCTAGATTGAAAAAAAAAAAAAAAAAAAAAAACACCAAAAGCTATATTTTATACACACACATTTATTTCATATCCACTAAACTTACTTCCAGTAATCAGCACTTTTTTTGTTACAGAGTCAACATTTTTTGTACTTGTTTAAAAAATTACAGAACTTACTCTAAACCTCCCAAGGATATTTCATCAGACAAACACATAGAGCAGAGGTAACAATGGCTAATTTTTTGTCTTATGCACTGACATTGTGGCTCAGCGCTTAGCCTCCAGTTAAGTGAGTGCCCTTTCACGGGAAGCCTGGATGGGAACATGGCTTAGGGTAGTGTAGATATTGTGTGCGACCCTTTGTGAATGACTCTACATTGTCAACCTCAGACTATGAGAGTTAGGATAGGGATTGATGAGACCCAAGAATCATCTTTTTAATTTGTTTTTATTTTGTGAAAATGACCTGCCCTTCCTCTACAATCTTGAGAGTACTTAGAATGAGGCTGAAAAGGGCAGTACTGCTGAAGTCTTAAACTAACGGAACAAAAATAGGGTCACTATGACTAATGAGATTAGAAACCCCCAACAAATGCTTTATGCTGCATTTTCAAAGAGATGTCACACAGTTAGGAAATCATTCTTAGTCCCAGTACCACTGAGTTTAAAATAAATTGTTAAGGCTTCTAGAATATATGAGTACATATAACAAGTAACAGCTCTTGAATTAGACCTATTGTTTTCTATTAGAATGCACTATTCCAAACTCACAAATATGTTTGTTTGAAATAAGATCACGTAAGTTTAGTGAAAATAATTGAAATGGAAATGGAATTTGTTACCAACCTTCTACTGTGTTTGTTAGAATGCTGGCTATACTCATTGCTCGTTGTCTTTGGGAAGGATCTTCTAGAAAGTCCATGGAAACATGGAAAGAACTTGACCTTCTCTTTCTCATTTCAGTTTCAGTGGTTGTTCCCTGTAAAAAAAAAAAAGCTAATGCATTAAATGATTAATTTGAGCAATATGACAAGCAAGCAACCAAATGGTGACACAGTGAATTTCACGAAACACATGCATCATGCACTTTCATATTCAACTGGTGATGGCAGATATTTCTGACTTATTGTATCATTAGCCTGGGATGTTCAAACTGTTAACCATTTAGTCATACAGCAAAAGCCAAGATTTTAACCCCCTGATTTCATAATTTTTTAAAATATGAAATAATTTTAACATAGTTGATAAAACTCTTGAGAGACATATTTAACAGTTACTACCCTTATTTCTGAACTAATAGTAAAAACCTAATAACTTAAAAGTCGTACATGTGATCAAGGCACTTGATTTTTGAGAAGGTAGCTGTTTAATTTTGAGAAAGTATCAATGATTACAACACCACACTTAGCTGCCATCTCATTTTCTGGACACAAGATGTAGATGGTCATTGACAACACAAACTCTAATAAAAGGAACACACACATGCTGCATGGACAACAGTTTCATCCAGGGTACCAAAGCAATAAGTCAGCTAATTCTGACTTAGTCATGCCTCTTCATGCTGATATATTTCCAAGTGAGTAAACAGTCTAGGAAGAGGCAGCATCTGTTTAGAAATTCCTCATCTGGGTATACATTCACAAACACATACCTTTGTACACAGACAATTATTTTATCTGTCTGTATTAATAATATATTTGTATCTCTTCATTTAGATTAATTTTGAGAAGACCTATATCAGCATTTTTAGTAAGAAAAATATGAGTAATAGGAGTATTAAGGTAACAATGATGCTATCTACTTATGCACAGTGTTTTTGAACATCTAAACTAAAGCAGAGACATATTGAAGAATCCGTTGGAAAGATTTATTATACACCCTTGACACTTAAACATAGGATCATTCATTTACTTTTATACCAGAGCCTTAGAGGATGTTCTGCTATCTAAATTCAGTGTGGGTATATAGCAAATCCTCCAACTGGAGGCAGTAATTATTGTGTCTAATTAATCCTTAGAACTTTTAATAAGTAAATTTCATTCAGGTTTGTGCAGGAGACTGTTAAGGTTTTAAGTTTTAGGTGGTTAGTCTATTAAATATATTACAAGATGCAGGTGCATTCACAGCGTGACCAACCAGGAATCATTCTCAAGGTTGCCGTTCTGTAGAAACACTGGCTGGTGCAGCAATAATGGGCCAGCCATGTCTGAACTATTTAAAACTTCCTTACATTGTCATCAGTAGCTGGCTTATCTATTATCACCTCTGGCAGAAGCTGTCCAACAGGCGATGTAGGAACTGAAGGTCCACCAACCAAGGAAACCACACCATTGCAATCCACAGTGCTGTGCATCTTCCCATTCGCTGGAAACACTGCCAGCATCCGGGATGACCTACTGGTCTGACTCAGGTTGCTGTTGCGTCTCTCTCCATGTCGTCGAGGCACAAACAAGGAATCTCTACGGCTCTCGTTATCCTCAAAGGTGCTGTGCTCATCATCTGCAAAGTCATTCTCAGATCCCACATCCTTTGCTCGTCCCCTAAAGCTGAAAAGGCTTGTTCTGCTATTTCGCCTTGGTGAAAATAGGGAGCCACGGATGCTCAACAAAGACTAGGAGTTTGAAACAACAGACAAATAAAGTCATATTAATATGGCCCTTTGGATGTAATTTCATTTTGCAATATTAAGTGGAAGGAGATTTCAGCATTCATAACAGAATATGACTCGTTCCTTTTGGTTATCATTCTCATTTTATGTGCGTTTACATTAAATTAAAAAGCTTTATAAAAGAAGGTTTCTCTTCCTTAAGATTGAAGCATAAGATTAAAGAATAAGTAGATAGATTGCAACCTTAACATATTGAAAACACACACACATACACACACACACACACACACACACACACAAAACCCCGTGAACCACCATTTGTTAAGTTCAAAGGGAAACATGCTCAGTATACGGCAATGGATGTGGTAAACATTCAGTGAACCCTGGTAGCATGACCTTAACAAGGTCACTTTGGTTTTCATTGATCTTTTCTTTCAAAAACTTTCAACACTCCTCATGATTTATTTTAGTCCACCTCTCTAAAATCCCTTTAATTATTATTTCTGTTTCACCCATAAGGCATTGCATTGTTGGAAGTTGAAATTCAGACTTCTGAAATCAGAGCGATGTGCCTTTCTATCAAGTATACCTGACTAACATTTTCAGAAGCATGCATGATAACTTATAAAGAAGTTAGAAGGAAAAACAACACAAAATCATAAAATAGCCGAAGGACATTTCTGATCAGCTATCCCCAGTTCCACATTTTTTTCCTTGAAAGTGCTGAGGATCAGAAAGATTAAATGTCATCAGCCATAGACAAATATCAGCAGACAGTATCAGAATGAAAATCCAGGTCTCCTGACTGTCAACTTGGTGTTGTCTTAGCTACACCGAGCTGTAGATTTACATATATGTGGAGTAAAATTTTCACATAACTGTGTGGAGATGGGATAGGTTCGAATATAATACGACAGTGGTCGATTCAGTTGATAAAAATTCCCAAGTCTATTTTAATTCTCCCCCTCTCTCCCATGTTTCAGGTTTCATCCGTACATCAGTAAACTCAGCAGTGCCATACCTGGTGTGGGGAAGAGTACCTCTTTTCATATGTCAATCTGTTCCCTTCAATGGAGAAGCGAAATCCTTTCCTCCTGATGCTGTCCTCAGATTCAGATTTATGGAATTCATCCTCATCTTTCTCTTCCCCACCAGACTGTTCTTTCTGTTTTCTTTTCTTCCTCCGATTTCTTCTTTCCTTAGCACTCTTGGAACTCAACTTAGAGGCTTCCGATGAGCTGTCTGAGAGCCTGCCTGCTGCACTGGGCTCTCTGGAATGTTCTGAGGCAGTTGCAGTCACTGCCTGCTACATTGAAGAGAAATAGTTTTAGCATAGCACCCGAAAAGACTGTATCTTTCTTTAAAATGGCTGAAGTGTTTGCATGGCATTTAAAAAATAAATTGAGCTGATTGAGGATCATCTCACAGAGAAGATTCTCTGGAAGTGTAAGAGGAGATTTTTTTTTTTCCACCTCATGAAGGCTTTCAGAGATAATTTGGTTTTCTCCATGGTAGCATTTATTATGTCTGTGTTAATGCCCTCAGACCACATATTCAAAAATATCCATCAGGCATCAACAAGAACATAAATGCATTACTTGTTGGGATTTGATTTACTCTGAAAATTGGTATTTAATTAGTGTTGTTTCTTTTCTCTGAAAAAGACATTGGAACATAGAAGAAAAGCTGGTGAGTTACCTGAAGTCATATCTTAAGGCATGGGAATGGGATAAGAATCTGAGGTCCTTTAGCTAGTTATTGAAATTGGATTGTCCAATACCCTCAAGATATTGTTGATCTAATTTATGGTCAGTTATAATAAAATCCCTTTCTGACCCATCCACAGTATCCGGAAGAATGGAAGAGGGAGAATCAACAGTTTCTACTGAGCAAGGTAAGACATCCACTTCTCCAAAAACTGTTTCCACCGTCTTTAAACTCAGTACTGGTTCTTAAGGGCCACATGGACATGGAATGAAACAATGTTTTTTGACTATAGATTGTACTGGTATGAAGTTGACACTTTTTTTATTATTATCACTGTTCCCAGGGTAACCTCAATAAATTAATTACTCTTGCATGTAAATTAATATTCCTGAAACAGCTTTCTTCTTTACTAAAGGCAATAACTTTGTATGCTAAACAGAAAGATAAGAGTGATAGGAGATGCATTTTATGATTTAACACACTGCAAGGACTAACACTTCACTATAAAAATAAGTAATCCCTTTTAGATGAGAAATCTCTGCAAGACTGGTGACATTCATATATCTATTGGATGCTGCTATATCAGAGATTATTATATTATTTTATCACTTCCTTATAAAGGGAATAAAGCAACCACATTAAAAGCCAACATATTTTTAGGTAAAGACAAAAGAGACTATGTTTAAGAACTAGAGGAGCAACTTTTTCTATGGTAACCAATGATTTCTTGTTCTGAGAAAAGAGAATTTCCTCCTAATGACAGTCTACTCATTCAATAAATCAATAAATGTCTCTCACTTGAAAAGACCCCAAAATAACATTTTCCCATTACTTAGAGAATCTTACAACGATTAAAATAACATGAGAAAGTTCTATTGTGGTTAATATTACATATATCTTAAAATAAATTAACAAAATAATTAAACTGAATAAGTAGATTATCAAAATATGGAAATCTTTACTAATTCCTCATATCATGACCTGCCCTTAGGTACTCACTTTCTTTTCAATATTTTTGTAACAATCAGAACAACAATAAAAGGACAGTGCCATGAGACACGGCATCTTTACCTGAGCTGCCTCCTGTTGCTTTTTAAGCTGTTCAATCATCTGCTGAAATTCAGCTTCTTTCTGTTCAGCTTCTTCCAAGGTGGCCTGATTCTGCTCCTCATAGGCCATGGCCACCACAGCCAGGATCAGATTTATTAGGTAGAATGAGCCCAAGAAAATGACCAGCACAAAAAATATCATGTATGTTTTCCCAGCAGCACGTAGTGTCTGTAAACAATAACATCAGAATTATTTCTCAATATTATTTCACTAATGGTGGCTTTGACTTTCAGTTTACTTGTGTGTCTAGCAAAACTCAGATATAAATAGTGATTATGTTGGTCACAGCACCCTGTACTTTTTTTGATTCTTTGTTTCTTTAACTTCAGCTTTTTACTTCTCCCCTAGCTTATGCATTCACATTATGATCCCTAGGGAAGAATTCTTGTATTCACCAAGAATGAAACAGTCAGTAAAATACCATGGAGTCCTCCATTAAAGAGCCGAGCCTTTGAGGAAAGTCAAGGAAGAGACCAAAGTTATCTCTCTATATCTGCTTCTTCATTTTCATTACCTCCCACCTGAGGGATAACATTTGAGGGGGCAGATAGGGCTGAAAGGAGAATGTGCCTTCTGTTTAGGACAATCTGTGCCTGAGGAGGGTGCGGAACAGGTTTGGAGCCAAGAGGAAATGGGAGAGAACTGCATTCCTTGGCATCACTCTGCTCAGTACGTGTTATAATCAATAGGATAGACGAACTCAACTCATTTCAAGTTCTGCTCTTTCTACTCTATTATCCTGTGGTTTTAATTTCATAACTCAGTTGGTTTTCTTGTATACTTTTACTTAAATGGAGAATGTGGCTCTTTAGTTTCTCACCAGTTGATAAAGATTTTCCCAGAAGTCCTGAGTCATTAGTCGAAACAAGGACAAAAAAGCCCAACTGAAGGTATCGAAGCTTGTGTAGCCGTAATTGGGATTTCTACCAGCTTTCACACATATATATCCCTCTGGACACTGGCTGCAAGTGGGGCAAAAGAAAGTATTACCAGACATTTGGCTGACTTTTTATTCTGATACCATGCTATACTTATAATATTACCTAGCCAGAAAGATTGGCTATTTCAAAATAAAAGGATGACAAATAAGTAACAAATCTATTTCCCAACTTTGGACAGCGTATAGTCTTATTAGCTACTTGGTGTCATCATTAAAATATGGTACAGCATTTCTAATAATATTTTACAAAATAATTTTTTGTTGATAATTTGCATTTTCAACATCTCCAATTCATTTTTACTACTATGAAGTCTCCAGAGTTTATAGCTCAATATACTTATTTAAAAGAAACAACATTGTTATTATTATTTACTCCTAAAAAAAGAGTAAAAGTAAACTTCTTTTTGGATTTTTGCTGTTATATACAGTGGATGTTTAATAGATAACTTTCTCCTTTTTTTTATACTTTTGTTTGAAGTTCAGGGGTCCATGCATGTGCAGGTTTGTTATATAGATAAATGTGTGTAATGGGGGTTTGTTGAATATGAAGCCTAGTACCCACTAGTTATTTTTCCTGATTCTCTCCCTCCTCCCACGTTCCACCCTCTGGTAGGCCCTAGTGTCTGTTGTTCCCCTCTATGTGTCCACATGGTCTCATCGTTTAGCTCCCACTTATAAGTGAGGACATGTGGTACTTAGTTTTCTGTTCCTGCAATAGTTAACTATTGCAGGATAATGGCCTCTAGTTCCATCCATATTTCTGCGAAGGACATGATCTAATTATTTTTTATGGCTGTAAAGTATCCCATGGTGTACTACATTTTCTTTATCCAGCCTATCATTGATAGACATTTAGGGTAGTTCCATGTCTTTGTTGTGTGAATAGCGCTGCAACGAACATACGTGTGCATGTGTCTAAAAATATTCTTGTTTTAAAAAACATAAATCTTGCCTAATATTTAAATAATCTCATACTTTATAAAAACCCTTACATATAGCAAATTAATGTCAATAAAATTAGTTGGCTGTTATCTTCAGTTTCTATAAAAAGAGAGAAAAGATACACGTACATATATGCGTACACACAAAGATACACAGATACATACAAATTATTAACTTACCCTGCATCAGAGCTATTTCCACATAGTAGTGCATCTAAAAAACCCTCCAGGAAATAATGATATCCTGTTTCAAAAAAGAAAGTCATATGATGAACATTTGCATTGTTGAAAATGCTAAAATGAGAAGAGGAAGGTCAGGTTCTACTTTTAAGTTTTTTGAGTAATTTTAAATATATAATTTATTCAAAGACACAAGTATTTGCCTCTTCTCCCTCCAAATTCTAGATATTTTATCTAGATACTTTACAGTGCAAAGTATTTCTTCATTATGAAAATAAAGTTAGTGATAATAACAGGTACCAACATAATCTTTCAAAAGGATATTAGCATTTGTCCACCATTCTCATGGAAAAAAATCATTCAGTAAAAATAGAAATGACAGGAATTTCTTCGTTTTCTCAAAGCAGCCACATATTTCAAAATAAGAGAATAGTGTATTTTCTGGTCTTCTCGTCTATTAAGTATAATTTATATTCTCACAGAATATAGCCAATTTATAGTAAAATATACGTAAATCACATCAACAACTGAAATGAAAGAAATTTTAAAAAGTCTTAAATACTAAAGCTAAAATAATGACTATAGGTGAACACTACATTATCTCAAAGCTGCCTGTTTCTTGCAAACTCCTTGGCTTTTTGCAACCTCCAGTTCTTCTGTAACTTCTTCCTTGATATTTTTAACTTTCTTTCCACTAAATATTAACACAATTAAGAACTCCCCTCACTGTGCTACCAGTAATATGTATATACTTGAATTATTCTTATAATAACACTTCTATATTGTAATTATTTATTTACAAGTACACTTCCTAGAAAGAAAGTCACGATCATTAATTATTTCTATATTCATGTTTGTTTGAGACTGGATAGTCTTTCTGTAAAGTTTATTGAATGAATAAGTAAATAAAAGATAAAAAGAGAGAAACATGAAATTGAACAATCACTGTTGGATTTTGTAAGAACATATATTTTCTAGATGTCAAGTTTTCTGAGGAATTTATTCCATGCAGTGTTCCATAAAGGACACAGAACCACATAAGGAAAAATATCGTTTTTATTTCTGATATCTTGACTTCTTTGAACTCAGACAGGAAAGTTGACATAGTATTTTCTAACTTTCAATTAAAATTAAACAAAGTGAAAAGATCATAATAGTTTCTGGATGATATTTTATAGTTTTGATATCTCATATTTATAAATGAAGTTTTTCCCATTAAATTCAATTATCTAAAAGCCTTAACCTGAGGAAATTATGAATTTTCAGTTATAATATTTATCATTAATTTTAATAGATTTAATTTTTTATCACTTTCAAAAATGAGCCATTTTATTTATATTTGCATTTGGCTTAATATAAGAATTACAGATGCTGAGAGCTGAAAATGACCTCAGATTTATTTTTATTTTTTTATTTTATATTTATTTACTTTTTTCACTTTGAGTATAGGAAAAATGCAGTCCAACAGATTTTCCCTAGAGAGAATATACCCTAAATAACCCTCCTAGTCAGTATTTTGAACTTAGACAAACAACAGATTTCAGGGAGTTAGTGACTGAAGTGGACCTACTGGCATCATATCAAGTGAATAAGAAACATTTGTGTATTGCTCTGACATTGTTCTTAATCCAAAGATTAACAACTAAAGATTTACAACGAAATCTAAAGATTTACAACTGTTTGCAAATTACTTATTAGCATATCATTGAATGTCATGGAAGAGTTAATTTGTATCAATCCAAAGTATTTTCCAGATTTATAACTGTAAGGAGACACTGATTAGTTCTTTTTTAACTATGCTATCGTTACTTTAATAAGTATCAAACCACTTTCTGTAACTAATTCTGTTTGTTCCACACCCTCAGTCACCGAAGTTTTCTTTCTTTTTTTTCAAAATATTATTCATCACCTTAAAATAATAAATGTATACTATATGCAAGAACATCTAAAATCTGAGTTGTGTAGGTTTAATGCTTTTCCTTAAAAAAGACTTTTCCGTTTCTTATTAATCATGTTCTAACTCTCCCTGATTTCGAAATATTACTACTGGCAGATTCTAAAATTAAAGAGAGAAAAAACACACTTTTTATTGTCACTTTAAAAGGAGAAAAGGTATTAGCACAATTATTATTACTATTGAGATAGAGTCTTACTCTGTCACCCATGCTGGAGTTCAGTGGCACAATCACGGCTCACTTCAGTCCTGACCTCCCAGGTTCGAGTGATCTTCCCATCTCAGCCTCCTTAGTACCTGAGACTATAGGTGCATGCCACTACACCCAATTCATTATACACACACACACACACACACACACACATATATATATGTGTGTATATATATATATATATATAGATATATATATATATATTTTTTTTTTTTGCAGAGAAGGGGTCTCACTATGTTGCCCATGCTGGTTTCAAACTCCGTGCCTCTAGTGATCCTCCAGCCTCAGCCTCTCAAAGTGCTAGGATTATAGGTGTGAGCCACTGCACCCAACTAACATTTTCTGTTACTCTCACCTGAAGTTTTATTAACTGTAATTTTCTTTTTTGGATGTAATAATATTTTTCAAATATAAAAATAATATATAATTTTAGGTATCATTTTATTTCCTTAAAGTAATAAAATAATCTATTAAACTATAACACCCTGAAGCCATTATCTCCATTATTTTCCCCAGTGTTTCTGATACATAAAAGACATCGTGTAATTAATGTATAATGCTTACATTTGCATAGTACTGTAGAATTCACAAAAGGCATTCACATAGTTTAACTCCTTTGATTCTATCAATTACCTCAGAAAGAATGTATAGTAACCAAAGATCCTAGGAAAATCCTTTCTAGCTGAATTCTTCAGCCTTCCAAATGATGATAAAATACAAAGTGGCATTTAGGAGTCAAAACCAGATTAGTTATGAACAAAATTGTTAAATGTATGTGTAAGCCATTGATAAGGTGATTAACAAAATTCTTCTTTAACATTAGTTCCAGAAATACAAATAATCTGTTATTTAAAATCCAGGGGATAGAAATACCAAAAACAATATAATTTTAAATATTGTTAAATAGTTTGAATAATTTATTTATTTTTTTTTTTTAGAGATAATTTTCTTGTTTTTTAGAGACAGAGTTTCACCATGTTGATCAGGCTGGTCTCAAACTCCTGACCTCGTAATCTACCTGCCTCAGCCTCCCAAAGTGCTGGGATTAAAGGCCTGTGACCGGCCGATTAGGTAATTTTCTAAAAGATCACAACTTATTATGTGTTCATTTAAAAATATTTTTCATGCATAGAAGGAAGGCACATTAGCAATGAAAAGACCAAATATACATAATAGTAATTCTTTTTTGGAGAGTAATTGTTTTATTTATTTTGTTAGGTTTTAATTTTTAATTTTAATTTTTGTGGGTACATAATTGGTGTTTGTATATATGGGGTACACGAGATGTTCTGATACAGGCATGCAATGTGTAATAAGCACATCATGCAAAATGAGATATCCATCTCTTCTCAAGTCTTTATCCTTTGTGTTACAAACAATCCAATTCTACTTTTTAAGGAAATGTATATAACAATAATTCTTACTTGAATCTTGAATATATGACTTCCAGTCAAACTCAAAGACAGTTTCATTTATAAGTGTGCCATTGTAATTCACGGTTATATTCTTTTCTATACTATGTTCCTCCAGGGAAGCATTGGTGGGAGGCCATTGTATACATTTATTCCTCAGGTTGCCCATGAACAGCTGCAGCCCAATTAGAGCAAACACGCTCAGACAGAAAACAGTCAGGATCATTACATCTGAGAGCTTCTTCACAGATTGGATCAGGGCTCCCACAATGGTTTTCAGGCCTGAAAGAAAGAAGCCTATTACTCTGAAGACTTAACACATCTGAAATAATAAAAACTTCACA
This sequence comes from Alouatta palliata, assembly GCA_004027835.1. Classification (NCBI taxonomy): domain Eukaryota; kingdom Metazoa; phylum Chordata; class Mammalia; order Primates; family Atelidae; genus Alouatta; species Alouatta palliata. The sequence goes on from PVKV010008600.1 coordinate 76,665, forward strand.
CAATTTTCTTGAAAACACGGATTTCATGCATAAGTCCAAAAATGTTTACAGCGCTCGTGGAGAAGCAACACTTCATGGAAGGGGGAGGCACTTATGAAGAGGAACTCCAGAAATGTAATGATTTAAACAATGAAATGAGGATTCATATCCCATTATGTTGAGCTAAAGTAATGGAAAGTTCATGTTCTTCATGGAGCCTATATTAAGGAAAGGGCTCTGTCTTTTTCCTTTTTGCTACTGAAACTTACTCCACACTTTCATTAGGGTCAGAGGTCAGTTTTATAACAAAATATCCGAATAAATATTTTAAAATTCCTATGTATAAGTAGAAAAGATTTTGCTGTGAAACTGAAAGTGGTTTGCAGTATAAATGTGCCTTAAGATAATAAATCCTCCATGCAAACTTACACTATTCTTTATTATCTTATGCCCCTCTCTTTTGTTAGCAAAGGACTTAGAAGATTTACATTGTATACACATAGTTATTAATGACTCTAATGAATAAGAAACTACAGATTGGTACATTCAAAAGGTAGCAAACTCTTGATAAAATTAACATGGGGGAAAAAAACCCATGATATTTGTAAGTGCAAATCACCTTGACCTCAAATTATAGTATCTCACATAAGACATTGTTAAACTCCAAGGCTGATAAAGCTTATGTCTTAAACAATAAGAATCATTTTCTTTGGAATATCTAGTCCTGTGATTCCATTTTGTCAAACAAACAAACAAACAAACAAAAGATGCTGAAAAACGTGATGGGGTCAGTCTCAGTGTCTAACCTAGCTCTCACCTGGAATGACTGAAATTGTCTTCAGTGCTCGGAGAACTCTGAATGTTCTCAATGCTGAGACATTGCCCAGGTCCACAAATTCTGTGACGTACCTGTAATAGGGAGTTCACACACAAACACAATAACAAGATATGAAGAAAGAGCTGTAGGTACAAGGAGCCTATGCTTTACTCCAAGAACTTCTTACCTGGAATTACAGAAATAGTTTTCAAAGCTCTCAAGACTCTGAAAGTGCAAAGAGCTGAAATTTTGCCTAGGTTTACAAATTCTGTTACAAACCTGTAGAATTAAATCAGAGTTATTCAAGATTTTAGCAAGATTTATATTACTTGCATGGGTCTTTTATAAAGACCCTCTTGGTGATTTTAAATGGTAAATATTGTAAGTGGCAAATCAGAAATTAGATCTCATCACTATGGAAAATATGGGAAATCACCCAACAGAAATTTAGGCTTGAAAAGGCAGATTGTCTTATTGCTTTTATATATTAGATGAGATTTTCCTAGTGTAACTTGTAAATGAAAGTTATACAAATTAAGAATAATACTTTATGACATTCCAATGATGCCCCTATTATTATTGTCATTTTGTTCCTAAGAAATAGAAGTCCTGCATGCCTTCTTTGGAGCCGTGGCCAGAAAGCCTGGCAAAAGTTGGCTCATCCTAATCAGATAGGAAATTAAGACCAGACGTGCAGCATTTGGCGTCCTGAGTATATCAGTGCTACCTCTCCTGCTTCTATCCACTACATCACAGTTGTAAGAGGCCAAGAAATCAGTTCCTAAAGAAAGGATGAGTGTAAGTGTTGTTGGGCTGCCTCCTCCTACACTCTGCATTAACTTACTCCTGAATGATTTTCTATTATTTTTCTGGGTCTCTTCCTGAGGAAGTTTACCACTAGAAAAAAGCACAGGGCTGTATAAACTAGGTATATTACTGAGTGGATATGAATAGGAGATAAGGGTAAAGAGGTTTATGTTGAGACTAAAGAGATGAAGAAAGCCATAAAAGGGAAGAAGAAAAGAAGGAAGGGTAGGGAGAGAAACAGAAAGAGGCAGAGAGAATGTATCCCTCTAACGATCTTAGAAATCAGTAATTTAACATATTAAATACATAATATTTCAAATATCTTTTCTTTTCTTAGTTTGATCTGTCAGATTGTTTTGATGCTAGTAGATATTTTCGATTATTCTACCAAACCACAAAAGAAGCTGTGTGTAATATAAGCAAGGTCATTGCAAATTTGTGTAGTCAATAAAACTGTTTTGTGGCTGAGTTTTTAAATCGATTTTCACAGATGTATGACAAATATGCTTGTGTTTTGATATTAGAATGTATATGTTCATATGTGATTGTGTGTGTGTGTAATAGTGGCATATGTGAAATTTTCTGACAGATCCTGTGTGTGAAAATCGTAGTTTTCAACTACTGCAAAGCTTTCATGCCACGGTGAAATTCCACTTAGACCTTTGTTGTACTACATTGAAATCCAGAGTTTGAATGTATAAATCACACCAAAATATTCTACTAGTAAAGCAAGCCTATTTTTAAAAGCATAAGCACTGATAGAAAACCAAACGATGTTCTCTCTTAAAGCTTCAAAAAAGACACTTACGCAAATGTAATGACAGTGAAATCAAGCCAGTTCCACGGATCCCGAAGGAAAGTAAAATCCTCTAAACAGAATCCCCTTGCAATAATTTTTATAAGTGATTCAAAAGTATATATTCCTGTGAAGGTATATCTGAAAACAAGTATCCAAAAAAATTTGATAAAGTTACACTGTTTTTTCATAGCATACCAATTTCTTATCACTCCATTAGTGGAATAGATGAATATTAAAAAAGAAAACTAAGAAGATGGATTTTATTTTTTATACAAATAAAATGTAGCCCTAAATTTAAGTTCAGCTTCCTAATACACAAAGAGTTGTTTTGTAAAGTGTCTTAATAGTGTGAGAAAAATACAAGGTGTATGAAATCTATCTAGCGATTGTCTGAAAGGTCTTGATATTTACATACATAAACACAATCTCCTGAGAAATATTTAGTATGTTTACTTGATGGAATAGCCAATCAATAATATTGCGGAAGCATGAAATGATTTTCTTTTAGAGAAAAAAAATTTAATCAATTTTACGGTATTCTAAAAATGAGAGGAAATTGACAAATTAGCATGTCTTATGTCTTCTTTCTCTCCAAAATAGTTTACCTTACTTGGAATAAGGACTTCTTTAAAATCAAAGCAAATAATTCTAGGGTTATTAGAGTAAAAATTTAATTTAAAATAAAATTCTTGTGATAACTGAGAAACTTATATGTTTCCAAAGTTTAAATCTTCTACTCAGAAATTGGGGCGTGAGAGTGGCATAAAATCACAGAAACTAGGGTGACTGAAAACCTGTGGGGCCTCCTATATTAACTGCAATGTTTTAGAATTTTTTTGTATATAAAATTTATTATTTTCTTCAGAATGTTATTTTTCTTCTTGGCTTCAGCCTATAAGAAAGGAGACACTCTTGGAAATGGGTTGGTGCAAATGTTACCTTCAATTGAAGGTAATGGCAAAAACCGCAGTTATGTTTACATCAACCTAATACTTTTGTAGCTGTTACGGGTCGGGTCAGCAGCTGTATAGTAACAGGCATTCCAAATGGGAAGTGTAGGTAGGTGAGCAGCTAAGGTTAGAGTAGCCCAGCTGCAGTTATCACAAATCTGGCCTCTCTGCCTCAAAGGAATCTCCAGAACAGAGAGACCGTCAATATAGTTAGTGATGCTTCTGGTTTCTGAAAGCTCTACAAAAAGCTCATTTCTGTTAGTTTAGTCTTCAGTCCACTGAATTTGAAGTTCTACAGTTCTGAAACTTTGGATTACTTTTCAATTTGTCGGTGACCACACTTGGAACTGATATTGGCCTGACACGAATTGGATGTGCCTGATGGAAATGAAAACTTTGTGAGATTCACTATTGTCTTCACATGGCATTTGTAACTAACACTTTTTGATTCTTGACTCATTGAATTTATCTGGATTTTAACTGGAACCAAGGTCTATCACATTGGCTGTTTTCTACAATTGCTTTGACCACATTTGTTTTGGCTACTGTAGATTTTAAAGAAAAAGGGGTAAATGTCCAAGAGTGGTGGTCTTCTGAAGAACACCAGGTATAGGCGAAAGAGAGATGTAATCAGATTTAATGCCAGTAGGCGGGAGGGCCAATGAGTATTGTCCTCTTGCTGCATAACTTTGTCTAGAAATGGCTTTAATAAAATGCTTTTCAGTTTTATTTTAAGAATACTTTAAGACACATTTTCAAAATCTCAAATGTATATCTGTTATTAAAAAATATAAGTTGAACTTACTCTACATTCTTTGTCCAATCAGGAGGGCTACTCATTGTCATAAACACACAGTTTGTCAAAATAGTGCACATAATTAGCATGCTGAATAATGTAGGTTATTGTTAAGGAACACACAAAAGAAAATCCAAATCCAAGTGTTATATTACAAGAAGCTAACATTGAAAAGCTTAGCCAAAACTCAGGGATAAATGCATTGTGGGCAGGTCATCTAATCTCTTTATATTTCCATTTTTTTCATGTGTAAAATGTGGGTAATATCAGTATAAGGTGTTGTTTTTACAACTATTATTAAATCAATATATTCACGTCACAGAGAACTTCAGTAAGAAGACTAATTTTGTGCCACCTGGAGTTGCATAGTTTTTCAGCAGAAAGTATTGACTTCAAGTCATTCAGATGAATAAACTAGTAAACTGTGGAGGAAGGGCACTTATCTGCAATATTGTAGTTTCTTAAACACATCTTATCCAACATAGTTCAATGCATGAAAAAAATTTTGTAGTATAAGTAACTGTAATGCTAATTGTTGGGTTGCTCTATTTTGACTGAATTTATACAAGTGCAGCAGCATTGGCTAACATTAGAAGTGAATATGCTTGAAGGTTAGCACTTAACATGGTGGAAATGTGATTAAAATTCAACATAGCAAAGTGATGTTGGCCAAGTGACTCAACCTCTCTGTGCCATTGCCTTGTATCTCTTCCTACTTCTCTGTAATGGAGCTAAAAATGTGGTCATTTTGTAATGTAATCATTTTGACATGAAGATTACATGAGTTAGTATATTGGAAATACATTGGAAAAGCTTGGAACAGTACCTGTAAGTAAATAAATATCTCTAAGTGGTACCTAAAACAAATGAACAGACATAACAGAATTACACAGCTGAAAGGGAACTTAAAAAATAATTAGTTTTACCACTATATTTTTAGAATCAGAGAAATAAGGCCTAACTAAGCTCTAGAGGAATTAAAGGGCCCAGGCCTAGAATATACATTTTCTGCATTAATATCCAATATTTGCTCCACTATAGTTTACTGCCAAAACAAAAATTTTCCACAGACGTAAAAGAAAGTTTTCATCAAATGACCACATGATGGCACTAGGAATACAAACTGGGAGAATGAAACTTCCATAAGGATAAAAACCCTCATCATATGATTTTTATGTTTCAAATCTTTTGATTTTAGTAATAGCATATTTATACCACTAAGAAATTTCTTGCTATCAGCTTAAAATTAGAATGGCCTTTTAAATTTTAGAATCCTTTAAAAAAAGTAGTATGAGCTTATGATAATTATAATGGTATTTTTATAAAAGCTATCAAACAAGATATAGTTAGAAATTAATTGTTTTACTAAATTGATCAGCAAATGAATTGAATTGTGAAGCCCTTTTTAACACCAGTGGAATCATGAAGCCAAATCCCTTAAGACCATTTGGAAATATATGCCAACTTCTTTCATAACTTCCAGAGTCTTTACCAAGCAATCAGTTTTGCATGGCAGCATCATAACTCATGACTTGAATTTGAAATTCAGCCAATATTCCAGTACTGCCTTCACAACAATCATCAGGAAATTTCAAGAATTAACTAAGTACTGGCCAAAGTCTCCTGACATTCTCTGACAGAAAATATGCTTAAAGGTTTATTCTAAGATACACTGAAGTGTTTTATATCGTAACTATGGACAAACTTGGGTCTGGAGGTAGATTTTTCTGTTATTACATCACTGCTTACTGCAAATTTTATACCATCACAGATTTTGTATGAAGATGGTAAAGGTAAATATGGCTATCTTACTCTAGATTCGTAGGATTTTATATATACATTTTTACATTTTTAGAAAGATAACAAAAGTACACAAATCCATATATGCATGTGTGTGTGTGTATGTGTATATATATATATATATATATAATGTTAAAGAGTGTGTATTTCAGTAATGTCTACGTGATTAATCAACTTTAAGAATAAGGCTTATGTGACAAAAATGCAAAATGAGAGTGATGAAAACCATAGAATATGGACATTTCCTAACTTAATTTTACATTTAGCTACAAAGTACTTACAGATTATGTGCAAACAGTTAATATTAATCACTTGAAAAAGGATATGAATGTACCAAAATCTTAATAGCTATTTTCCTAAGAGGATTGAAGGGAGTTAAAATGTACAGGGCAGAGGTGGCACTGAACCGGAAGATGGCCTTCCCTTTATTCAATACTATAAAAGTCTGTAAGACAGGAACACAACATAGAAGTATGAAAGTATAAACCACTTAATCTCTATTATCTACTTTCTGTTACTTGTCATAATAAATTATTCTAAAGTTAAATGAGAAACCAGCACAATCACAATTTCTAATGTGCACCGTGAAAACAAACTGTCACTGGATCTCTTCTTAATTATAGAGGAAATCCAATGATATCACTTACCTTTTACCTGATACTTACCCTCATTTTTATTGTACATAAGACATTTAGCCAAGAGAAGTCATTTATTTTCTGGATATTTTAAACATCTGAGTTAAATGAAAGTCTTAATTGGGTGCACGTTTCATTTCATTCCAAAAAACTTAAGGCATTACATTCTTTTTATAGTGATTTCAGCTTTCCCAATTCAAATATCTTGAAAATTAATCATTCAATAGAACTGATACTATTTTTGAAGTAAAGATTGTTTTTACCATCTATTCTCATAAAATAAACATTATAACTCTCTTCATAATAGAAAATAAAAACAGCCACCATCAAACCAACTCTTGAGTTAGATGGATGTAATCCAATAATTGATTCCTAGAGACCAAGTTCCCTGGAGAGTATCTGTTGACCAGGAGTGCTAAATTCTGTACTGGGATTTCTGAGTTAGCTGACATATTGAATTCTAATCCCAATTGACTTCCTGTTTTATGCAGTGCTTGCTTATCACAGAGGAAAAGCTCAAAGCCCCTGAAGAATCCAGGATCCATGAATGTGAACGAAATTCCTTCCAAAAATTCAACTTATTTGAGATCAATTGGCAGTGGGCAGACAAAAAATTAAAGAAGCAACATGCAAAGGTGTAAAAAGGACTCTGACTCAGTGTTTCCCAAGGTGTTTACTTACATTTAGACAGAGCCAGGGAGAAAGCCTTTTTCTCTCTGAAGAACATATCTGGGCAAGGAAATTTTAAGCTTCTTCATTTTAAATTCACCCATTCTTCAAAAGCTCTCTTTTTTAAGCCTTAGGGTGCATATCTGCACAGATCATGTTATGATATAGCAAGCATTAACTTTATGTTTATTTTCTACTAAGAATCTTCAATAATAGTTTATTGTCTATAGTTAGTTTTAGGTCATTAACAGATTTCTACTTTCAGGATTTTCTAAATTCAGGTAAAGCAACCCCACCCTACCCCTCCTTCGATAAATATTTATGGAGTTGCTGTTTGAAAATTAAGCACTTTCTATCTGGCATGGGTAGAAGTGTCCTAAACTGGCTGTGAAAGTGTGGTCCTCCAATCAGTGCTGGTTGCCATTCCTTCCTGGCCAGTGACAAGGTTAAGTAAAGATATGGAGAATCCATGTTTAGAAATTTGTAAAGCAATTTGACCAATTAATGTTGTGTCTGTTTACTTTAATAATAAAGCAGGCGATGTAGTTGTGGGCCTGTTTTTCATTTCAGTTTTCTAGAAATTAATTTTTATTTCATTTTATAGAAGAATAAGGACCTCACCTTCTCAACAGAGTTTGAGAAGCACTGCTCCAAGTCTCACCTCTGCCTGCAGTCCCTCTATCATATTTGAAGGAGTATGAGTTCAGAAAACAAATACAACTTTATCACAAAGTCCATTTGAAGGAAGGGAGAATTTCACCTGTGCTTACTAGAGGAACAATCACCTAAGTCAGTAACATTAGCTATATTTTTCTCATTCATTCAGGGATTCTGTCCTTGAACGCCATTGTGAGATCATCATAAAATCTGAACAGACTTGTGCAATGCAAATGCCTTTGCTGTGAGGAATGTGCGCATGTAAGGACAAAGTGAACTAGTTCAGGACTGAATATGGTCCACCTTTCAAATCTACTGCATATGCTTCCTTTCCCCCAGAATATGCTGCGTAAAATCTGATAGAAATATTGGTGGCTCAGGTAAGAGAACCAGTAAAATATAACGCAGAATATATATATTTTAAAATAAGAATCTCTTCATTTCAAATAATATGAAAAGCTAATTTTGAAACAAATACTAGTGATACAAAGAGATAATGAGAAAGTAATGACAATCCATAGATGGTCTAAATTGTGGGCTGGAGTGTGAAGATGACCAAGATGGTACTGATTATAGCTCCGTGGATAAGGAAAATAAACAGGCTCATCCTAAGGAGATAGGACCATACTTAGAAAAGAACACCTGTGATGTTGGCTGCTTGGCCACTATTCAACCAAAACCATGAGCAGAAAAAATAAATGATTGAAATGATGGATGAGAAGTGGTAAAGTAAAAGTCAATACTAGCGAAATAAAAGAAGGGAGAGGGGAAAATTTCTTCCCTGAGAACTAAAAAGTAAAAGAGACAAGAAAGATTCAGAAACCAAACACAAAATGGTCCAAAAAGGAAGTCTGCCTAGAAGTAAAAACAGCAGAGGACACTAGACAAAAACGGGGGAAAGGTGGGGACAGAGAGAAATCTGTTAAAGGACACGAAATTACAGCTAGATAGGAGCAATACATTCTAGCTTTCTACACCACTGTAGAATGACTTTGGTTAACAATAATTTATTATATAGTTCCAAATAGCTAGAAGGAATATATTGAATGTTCTCAACATAAAAAACGATAAATGTTTGAGATGATGGCTATGCTAATTACTCTGATCTGATTACTATATATCATATGTATTGAAACCACTATATACTTCATGAATACGTACAGTTATAGTGTGGCCAATTAAAAAGATAAGATGAAAGGAGGTATAAAGGGTGAAACTCAGCAAGGTGAGTTTAATGAAACCAAAGCACTCCAAATGCTTATATGTGATTCTAAACCTAAAAGTCCTTTGACATAGAGAAAATTAATACTTCGACACAAAAGTTAAAAACAAATGGGCATACTTGTCAATTGTTCAAGCCTCAGATAAAAACATTCACTGATTTTACAGTGTATTCCCTTCATTCATTTATAAAATTTAAAGAATGCGTAGAAGATTATTTTGTAACAAGGTATATATATATGTGCAATGGGAGAATATTTGCAAGTTGAATTTATAAATGGAATTAGTAAGGTTTTGCTGTACAACTGTATTTGTTTTGCTTTAGTTTTTCATAAGACATACTGTTGTGCAAAATATCACTGCTACCCAGGAAGCTAACAATAAGGCGAACATTAAAGGACCATTTTTCATAGGATTTCTTCTGTGAGAACTCTGCTTTTCTCTGACTGAACCATACATGCTTATGGACAAACTTTGTAGATGTAGCCTTAAGGTGTTGATGGATTTATTTTAAACAGCCTTCCGATGAAGCAAATGTACCCAGACTTGTATAGCAACCCAATATGCAGAAGTTTAAATATGATAGCACTTTCATGTCAGTAAGTTCCATTTGGAATGTCAATTTCATTACTTGAAATTGATCTTATGTTTATTTCCTCATTTGTCTGTACCTTACTTCCTTGTAATTGCTTACATAGCCAAGAAACCAATCATTCAGTTTATAAGTGTTAAGAATTAACAAAGGCCGGGCGCGGTGGCTCACGCCTGTAATCCCAGCACTTTGGGTGGCCGAGGCGGGTGGATCACGAGGTCAAGAGATCGAGACCATCCTGGTCAACATGGTGAAACCCCGTCTGTACTAAAAATACAAAAATTAGCTGGGCATGGTGGCACGTGCCTGTAGTCCCAGCTACTCGGGAGGCTGAGGCAGGAGAATTGCTTGAACCCAGGAGGCGGAGGTTGCGGTGAGCCGAGATCGCGCCATT
>PVKV010008601.1:0-86764 GCA_004027835.1 Alouatta palliata
GTGTGTGTGTGTGTGTGTGTGTGTGTGTGTAGATGGACAAAAAGGAGAAAGAAGGGTGGATAAAGCAAATATGGTAAAATGTTAATATTTGAGGAATCTGGGTAAATGATATATGAGAATGTTTTGTACAATTTTTGCAACTCTATGTGATTCTGAAATTATGTCAAAATAAAAATTAAAGTAAAACAAAACAAAAGAAATGGGGTAAAATGATGTCAAATTAAAAGTACCAAGAATAACATGTACCAAGTCATGGGTTCATGCCCAGACTTGCCATGGAAAAATAAAGACTAACAACTCTCTGTTTTCCGCATTTAGATGCAGCATTTTATTGTAAGATTGCAATACTAACTTTTCTACATGAGAATAGAACTCACAGAATTAGGATGGGCTCTGAAGGGGGTACCAATGTCAATTTCCTGGTTTTGATAGTGTGCTGTGATTACATAAGCAGTTACAATTGGGGGATGCAGGGTGAAGGGCAGACAGGACCTCCTGTACATTTCCCTGAAACTCCCTGTGAATCTATAATGACTTTAAAGTGAAGATTTTGCTTTAAAGAAAAAAAACTTCTCTAACTCCTCCACACAAAGGAAAATTTATTTTGTTAACTTCATATTGATGTAAATAACTCCATATATGGAGATTTTTACCTCTAAATAGGACTGAGGTTTTTCATATTTCTGTTAGTAAAAAAAAAAAAAAATTTAGCAAATTTTAAATTTAGTATAAAATTTCCAAGAACCGTTTCTCGGCCCGGCGCGGTGGCTCCCGCCTGTAATCCCAGCACTTTGGGAGGCCGAGGCGGGCGGATCACGAGGTCAAGAGATCGAGACCATCCTGGTCAACATGGTGAAACCTCATCTCTACTAAAAATACAAAAATTAGCTGGGCGTGGTGGCGCGCGCCTGTAGTCCTAGCTACTCGGGAGGCTGAGGCAGGAGAATTGCTTGAACCCAGGAGGCGGAGGTTGCGGTGAGCCGAGATCGCGCCATTGCACTCCAGCCTGGGCAACAAGAGCGAAACTCCGTCTCAAAAAAAAAAAAGAAAAAAAGAACCATTTCTCTAATATTCCGTTTTAGGATGGCAGACATTCTCTCCTTGACTGAACTCTAGCCAGCCTCCCCTGAGTGCTCTTCTCCACGAGGGTCGACGTTGCCCTATAAAGACTTGAACAAACATAGCATAGCTTCCCACACTCAAGGCCACACACCTAAGGTGACCCCAGTCCCCTGCAAGTGCCCGCCTGAGCAAACTCAAGGCTGCCAAAAGAATTCGGTTTGTTCCAGCCGACACCTGAAGACAGAGCCCCTGCCTCCCAGCCTCTGCGTGAGGGAAGGAGCCTAATATTCACTAATGTCCAGCTCTGGCAAAGAGTAAATTTTAGTTTTATTGCTCTATCACTAGGGCATCCACATTTGCCATAGGGCTGCAGGATTTAACCTTTCAGAAAATCTCAAGCAAGACGTAATCCTAGCCGCTGCTAATGGCCCACCTGCTGCACAGGAGACACTGTGCTTTCCTTTACTACCATCCACCCCAGAAAGAAAAGAACACCACCGCCTTACGCAGAGCAAGCGGCTTGGCGATAGGGCCAGTGAACAGCAGTGAGAGTGTGGACCCAGCGTGGCACATTATGGGATGTATCATTCTGCTCAGCTCATCAAGTTGGCCTGCATGAAGGCTCTCTATGCTACCAGCTACTGTCACTTCCTAAGGAACTCAGCAGTTGTCAGTGGAGAAAATTCCCAGGCTGATCATATTAGAGCTTTACTTAATTTCTGATACTTGATTAAGCCTGACCTCTCCCTCCTCCTCTTTGCTCACATGTGGGCAAGCTGATGAGAATGTCTGGGCGTCTCTCTTTTGGCATCCACAGGAAGGCTCTTCCCCACCAGGGAACCCTTGCCCCGGCCCCACCTTTGAACCAACATGCCAGTCTCCTTTCCTGGCTGTTCAAGCCATTTTTGGATCTGCTTGGAAATTGCTCACTGATCTCCCCAAAAGGTCTCATTACATGAGAAATAAAGCTTTCCTGTTCTATTGGTGTATGTGTGAAGTCACAGTCTTGACCTCTCATTCAAATTTTGTGCGGGCAGTCTCTCACACTTCTTCAGGGTGACCACAAAAGGAGGAGCCACTGAAATGTTTAAATGTAAAGAAATCTGTATTTTCAATTCACTGAATCTTCAAGCCATAGAATATAACTCGTCTCTCATATGGAGTGTAAAGTTAGCATCTAGTTGACATAAATGCTCCAAAATTCACCATACACGTTGAAGCTAATATGTCCCACACTGTCCAGCAACTAAGCAGATTTTGACTTTCATTCTCAAAGATGCAAAGATTTCTGGTTCATAAAAGCAGCTTGGAATGTTCTTTCTGTGAAAATAACACATTTACAAAAACACATTTGGTGTGCATTTCTGCTGAAGGGAATATATATTTCTTTAGGGAGCTTAGAATTGCTTATGAAAACAATATAAAATCTGTCGGTATTCCATTATGGTCCTATTTATACCTTCATTCCTAATAAATATTTTGCATTCATTACTGACTTTTGAGTTTGGGTGTACTATAAAGAAAACATAAAAGCATGAAATGATGGTTACAATTTTCAGTTTTAAAAAGTCATCTTAATGTTTTTTTGAAAAACCATGTCTCCTCATGAAAACAAATAGTCAACAAGTTCATACTTTTTTCAAGTTAAAGGCACATATTGCCAGAAAAACTAAATTCCCTCAAATTATATTAAGCAAAGACAAATAAACTTTTACACATTCCTTGCTTTAGCATTCCCACAAATGCGTACTTGCTTTTTTAAAGAAAAACGATCAGACAGCACAAGAAAGTTAATAGAAAGTAAAACTATATAGAAATGCAGCTGTACCTTTCAGTATTAACAGAAGTCCTGTAATAGAATTACCTGCCATATTTCAATATTAATACCAATAAAAAGAAATACCAGCTTTCAGAAGCAGTATAACAGCTCTGGGCTGTAATTTTGCCCCTATAGTGGGAGACAGTTTTGACTCCTCATTCTTCATACACATAAAGCGGTAAATATGGCCACTTCTCTACTCAAACCCAGAATGGAAAAGCCCCTGAGAAGAAAGTCTCACTTAACATGACTTTTTAAATTATTATACTCCAGCTATACCTTTCACCCCCATACATAGAATCTCTATAAACAAGCTAAACAGATTCAATTTCTCTCCTCTGAGAATTTGTTCAGGCAGTGCTGAAATGTACAGGCTTTAAGTAGGGTAGGACAGCAAGAGGACAGCCACTCAACATGGGTAAATCTTGTTTATGAGGGTGGAAAGTTTTAATGCTTTACTTCATTCATTGCTAGGCAACCTTTCTATCCAAGAGGCCACTATTTTTACAGGTAGCTGCGAAGTATATAAAATATAAAAGAAACAGAAAGAAATAATATAAAGAAAATAAGAAGCCATAAATAATTTCAATGTACTTACTTAAAATTTTATTAAGTAGTTATCATTAATTTCTTAGATATTTGGGAGCAAACTGCGCATAAAGTACCTGAGCTTAAGAAACTAGCAGTCCAGAAGAGGAGACAGATATCTGAATCCAAAAAAATACAAATGAAACAAATCTGAATGTACACTGGCAACAGGGTGTGATGAGTTAATTACAGAATTCCTACCAGATGCAGTCGAACTCATTAGCTTTACCTTAACAACTTAAGGTCACCAGAGCAGACATTTAACTTGGACATAGAAGAAAGGGAGTCAGGGAGCGCAGGGAAGGGGTGAGGAAAATGGGGTGGGACACTTTTTAGGAGTAAATGTCCTGTCCAAAACACAGAAATCTAGAAGACCTTGATGGATTCTGGATGGCACAGCGTGGCAAGAGGACTGTAAGATGAGGCTGCGGAGACTGATGGTGGAGGCCTGAGAGCAGAGACTGATGATGGAGGCTGGAAGTCCTATTTTCTGTCTAAGCAATGGGGAAATGTACCAGTCAGGGTTTTCTACAAGAATCACAAACAATTCCAGTCATTTTAAGCAGAAAGATATTTAACACAGAAAGTAAGATGTTTTCAGGATCTGTAGAAGGTCTAAGGAGTAGGTCTGGGATTAGCCTCTTGGAATTACATTACACTTCAAACAACACAGACTGGAATAATAGAGCTATTCTCTGAGGCCACCACACTGGAGCTATGCTGGAAATGGGTTAAAACTGGCTTCTCTGCCACCACCGCCTTGCCTCTCAATATTCAGGAGTCTGTATAACAGATGCTGGCTGGCTGTTGGAAGAACCTCTTATTTCCATGGCCCTTTTTATCAGCAGCACCCTCCAAAACTTTCACAGAGATGGATTCTGCTCACGCTTGCATTCCAAATGTCTCATAAGTTAATCAGTGCAGAATTCTAGCATCAAAGGAATCTGGGAAGTATAACTGAACTTTCCAATCTTCCCAAACAGAGAAAAGATGTAAGGGAGATTGAGTGAACCAACACAAAGAATTCAGCAGAAATACCATTGAGAATGTCATGCAAAAAATTGTATATTTGAAATCTTCTATTATTTCTTATCCATCAGTGTAGATGGATCAATATAGATGGACATTATAGAAAAGACATAGATTAGAAGTTTTGCATGTATATTTCTAACCCAAGTGCTTATTGATAGTATGGGAATTGGTTTCCAGGACAAGGAAGAAAAGAGAAATTATTCTTTTATTTAATTGGGAAAGTTCATGAAAGTCAGGAGATTCTGAGAGCTCTCCATAAAGGAAAAGGAAGTTTCTTTGCAAACAAAGAATAATGATTCACTTCAACTCTAGAGAAATGTATGAAGAAAGGGAGAAAAAGGGTTAAAATTCAGAATAAGAGTGTGATTCCATTACCTGAAGAGGCAAAGAAGCAGGAGGAAATTGAACAATATACGGTGGATGAACTCCACAGCATGCAGGAACTGGTGTTCTTGCCCATGAAGGTGAGGTTATTTAAAGTAGTTCATCAGAAGACACAAGGTATCTCCCAGGTCCATGGAAACTGGGGTGTGGAAATAGTGTCAACAGTGTCTATTGAAATAATGTGTCAGCTGGAGTGGAATGGTCAGCCTAGAAAAGCAGAAGCAAAGCCAGTGGGAGTTCAACACCATCTGAGCAAAGTGAACCCAGAGGCCTCCCTAGAGCGGAATTCTTTCTGAGCAAAATGACTGCAGCAGTCAGCTTACTCAACACTTTGATGACACCCACACTCATCACTTACCTTCTCTTGCTATAAAAAACTAATACACAGTCTGTGACAAAGTGTTTGGCCTTCCAGGTACCTGAACATCAGGAAGCATATGTTTTGGGTGGGGTGACAAGGAGACAATCTCTGTCATACATGTGCACCTTTATATTATCTTTTATACATACTTCTTCATGATGCCAGTGCCAAAAGGTCTTTCATCTATAGCTACCTAATGTTCCAGTGTCCAGAAAAAGGAAGCTGAGATTGAGATACTGCAGTGTGAAGAGGTCAATGTCCTAAACATAGGCCAGTCTGCAACTCCCACATGAAGGCACCCAAGGAATAGGCAGAAATATTGTGATACTCTTTAAATCATAGTTAGGCAAATTATTCCACCACCTGCTACCTAAGTAGCATTTGCCCATGCCTTTCATAGGAAAGAGAGTCTGCCAACTATCTATTGGAATAGAAAGAGAGGCAGGTGGAGAAATCTTATTTGTCCGTGTTAGATTCTTTGTGCAGTGACAAAAACATATCCATACATGAAGAAAGCTACTTTGTCCCAAATACTTCATGCGAGTGGAGTTTTGTTTTCCTTTTGTCTTATTAGTCATGTTTCCATATATCCCCACTGAAGTGACATGAGATGGATGAGTTTCCACAAGGACGAGCTGGAGGAGTTTCACACCCATCGGGCAAAGCTGCATGAAGATGAACATGACGTTTTCCAGGTAACTGCCTTGCTCTACAGAGGAAGTGCCGAATTATTCCATTGCTTTATGAATATATCCTCCCATCAAACCGTCTCTGAAAATTCGATGATACAGGTTAAAGGTCTCTTATCCAAAATACTTAGAACCAGAAGTGTTTTGAATTTCTTCAGATTTTGGAATATTTGCATATACATAATGAGACCTCCTAGGGATGAGACCCAAGTCTAAACACAGAATTCATTAATGTGTCATATGTATCTTATACACATAGCCTGAAAGTAATTTTATCAAATATTTTAAATAATTTTGTGCATAAAACAAAGTTTTGACTGTATATTGACTCTGACCTGTCACATGAAATCAGGTGTGGAATTTTCCACTTGTGTTTTCTTGTTGGTGCTCAAAAATTTCATATCTTGGAGCAGTTCACATTTCACATTTTTGGATTAGTAATACTAAACCTATATTGCCCTGTGTCCTGGTTCCCGAACACAATCCATTTACTCTTTACTTATTTATTTATTTTAAAAATGTTTACTGAATTCACCCTATGAGCAAGACACCCTTTGGTACAGAAGACCAAATTTGGTACAAAACCTGTTCTTACGGCTACGAAAAATAAGGGGGGAATAAAATGGATCTTAGATGAGGAGAGTGATGGATGACAAATGTTACGATGAACATATAAAAGGTACTGTCTCTCCACCTAGGAAAACTGAGAAAGCTTCCTTATCTCTGGAGCCAGGAAGGATAGACAACACTTACTGAGGCATAGGTATGAGTCTCAGTAGAGAGCCAGGAAGAGCAGGCGCCTGTTGTCGAAAGCAGTGAATTACTTATTTGGCTAGTGAGTAGGAGACAGGAAAAGTAACCCTGAAGCCTTTGGGGATGTTTGCAGGTAGCTGTATTTGTTGCTGTTTGATGCCCAGAGTATATGACTGTGTGGCATCATTTAATAATGCTTTAGGGGAACATTTCAAAGTAGCCCAGCATAGAATCATTCAACATAAGCCAGCTAATCCCACCTAGTTGGAGAGGCATTTCTAAACTAGGTTCCTGGGCCAATTTGCCACATTGCTACATTGTGCTGGAGCTGGGTATGGGCCAATGTGAATCTCGCTGGCTTTAAACCACAGTTATGGTATCTTTGCATAACGTGTGTTGCATCCTGGGCTGAAACTGAGCCTTGGAGGGAGCCTAACAGAGAATGAACAATAGCAAGGTCTCTGTCGTCAGACTGCCTACATTTCAGCTCTAGCTCAACCCCTTCTCAGCTGGAGAGTCCAGAATAAGTCACCAACTTTATGCAAATGTCACCTGTAAAAGGAGGACAATAACAGCACCTATTTTGTGGAGTCATTATTAGAAATAAATGAATAAATGTAAAGCAGCTGAAGTAAGAGTTTGATAGATATTTCCTGTGATGATGGCATTTGAGATGCTCATGGTGTCTGTCCATTCTCAACATTGCTATAAAGACATACCTGAGACTGGGTAACTTATAAAGAAAAGAGATTTAATCAGTGCAAGGTTCTGCAGGCTGTACAGGCTTCTGTTTCTGGGGAGGCCTTGGGAAACTTACAATTATAGTGGAAGGTGAAGGAGAAGCAAGCCCGTTTTCATATGGCCAGCAGGAGGTGTGGGGAAGGTGCCACAGACTTCTAAACAAGCAGATATAAGGAAAACTCTATCACAAGAACAGCAAGAGGGAGGTCCACCCCATGATTCAGTCACCTCCCACTGAGCCCCTCCTCCAACACTGGGAAATTACAGTCTGATATGAGATTTGAGTGGGAACACAGAGGCGAATCATATCATGGCGTAAGGTGCCAGTAGTTTGGCTGACATTTCAAACAAACCTGGCTCAGGTCTATGGTTTGCAGAGTCACACGGGCCTACCTGGGAACTTACAATAGTGGAGCAAACCTTCCAAATACATCTCACTTCCGGAAGCTGCACTTAGAGGAAGTGCTGTCTCCTGGAGCTCTGAAAGGCCTTTTTCTGTGCTGCTCCAGGTAGCTCTAAAGACAGGTTGGTTCTGTGCTGCTCCAGGTAGCTCTGAAGACAGGTTTGAAACAGTGCCATAGAAAATGTCCATACATTTTTGGGTACTAACGAAGAGCAATACTGGTCCAAAGTTCAGTGGTCAGAGTATGGGTGTTTGTTTTATTTTAGAACATCTGTATAGCATTTTCTTTGCTTATACGATAGCAGATATCTTAGGTATTCTTTAAATTGAATTTTTAAACCTTCTTTGATAACATATCACATAACCACTCATACATACACATTAAAATAAGAGGGTGCATCCTTAACTTTAAATCAGTTGCATAAATTTTATTGTATAGATACAATATAATTAGTAATTTTCCTGTTTATTGTCATCTATTTCCGGGCTTCTACTAGCAATATTATAGTGAATAAATTGTATATATGTTAAAAATAATAAGCTCGTTCTTAGTCCTTGTTGAAAACATTTTGTGTTTCACTTATATGAGCAGGATCTGAGACTCGGGCGAACAATGCCTAGGTAGCTCATACTTTATTCTTTTTGCAACACCTTTTGAAAAGGCTTGGAATGTTCTGGTTATAGATGAAAGATGCTGTTATTTGCTATTTCTGTTCATCTCCAAGTGAAGTTCTAATGAAACCATGTGTGGAAGAAATAAATCATTGGAAGGTCAAGAAGCTTCAAAAACAAAATTTGAACAAGTTCCTGGTACTGTTGCCGAGTGTCAAATACTCTCAGCTTATCGTTTGTTCTTCTAGCTGCAGCTTTGCCCGGGGAAGACAAGTGGGAGCAATTAAACCCTGCACCACTTCTCTTGAATTCAAGGCTGAGCCATTTGCACAGAAGAAAAGTTGAGACTAGGAGCAAAGACCCTCACTGACTGTGTTCTTTTGTCCCTGAGTTAGAAGGAAATTTAAGAAAATCCCTTTGATTATTTTTCTACCTGTCATGTTAAACAACTGTAGATATTTTCTTTCAATGATTATAAAAATTATGGGATAAAGTAGCAAACTTGGTACATTTTAATCTGAAAAATTTATCAGTGTTTATTACATGGACAAAGCAATAAAAAAATTGCTTCATCTAAGTTGCCAAGAAACCACACATGCTAGAGTCAAAAGACACGGAGAATTCCCACCGTCCTACACAATAACTTATGAACTTAACTCTTTTTAGAAAACATGGAAACGCACTATGCTGATGGGCTCCCCATCCATTTTAAGTGCCTTAAGTGCAAGTCTCTCCACTCCATGGTTTCTTGATAGGTTCCTCGTGATGAGAATTCTTTTTTCATTATACACTTTGTTAGTTCTGATTCTTGTCCTTGGGAATCAAAGACTATTAGGGCTACAGGTGCAATATTGTTGAGTCATTGAGGCAACTTCTCATTTTAAAAATGAAGAATGTAATCTCTGTGCACATGAAAAGACAGTGGAATTCTGTAATTCCATGGTTATTTAACTCTTTTGCTTGCAAACTCCTTGAGGGTAGGAATTTGTTTTACTCATGAATAAATCCCCAGGGATACAATGTGGAGAATGCAGTTGGTGCACAAACAATATTGAAAGATTGTAGATATCGCTGTTCAAAGTCAAACAGCTGCAGGAACCAGTGTCTCACCAAGATAAGCCTGGTGTCTACTGACCACTCGTGCAGGATGTTATCTCTGAATTCTTCCTCCAAGTTTTTTTTTTCTTGGAATGAAGAAAAAAATATCTATTGTTTTGCTTATCATGTAAAAACATTATATATATTCTTGCAAATACTAGCCAAAGCATCCTACTTTAAAATTTCTCTTTGAAATTCCAGGGAGTGACACCTTGAGAGTAGGCACAGAATCTTCCAACTGCAATAGATAATTAATTAACAAAATTCTGATAATTAATTAACAGAACTCAGTGAAAAAAAAAAAACCCATTACCAGTAATTAGACAAACAAAATGGCACAATTCCATGCCATAAATTTCAGAAGGGCAGGGGAATGAGGGGAGAAAATAATAATAATTTTTTAAAAAGGAAAGAAGTGGAAGATTGAGGCTTAGCTCTGGGAATCTCCTAACCTAGTCTCCACTCTTTGACAGGTGGTACTGAGGATATCAGCAGAATTAAGAAGGAATACCCAAGACTTTACGCTAAGTCAGTATTCAAGTTGAAGATGAATTATCACCAGAGGAATAGAGTTATTTACGGTAGGGAACATTCAGCAAAATCTCAGACAAGAGGAAAAAACAGGTTCACTAAAAATCCACTCTTGGTTTAGCTTTCCCCTTCTTACTAGCACCGTTCATAGCCTCCGTGTGTAGAAATCTATGGCTCAGAAGGAAAGACGAACAGGTCCAGATGAGGAGACAGGATGCTGGGGTGTCCAGTTCCACCTCAGACACGTAAATAACCTGAAGTCTTTATTCCTGTTCTTACAACAATAAAACACAGAATAAGCTGAAAATAAATGACTTCCTTGACCCACCATAAAACTGAAGTTGCATGGTGAGACTCCACCCCCAAATCTAGAAGACAGGTAAATTCAGAAATTTATAATCAGATCAGTTTTTATTTTTTTCACCTTTCTAAGGTGAAAGCCCCCGAAGCCACGCCTGGCACACACATTGAGATGGTGATTGGGCAGATTACTGGAGGCTGAGTGTGGCCTGCAGGAGACTGAGACACTCTGGGAACTCACAGTCTCAGGGACACCCCTCCTGCCCCCGCCACCCTTGTGTGATGATACCTCCAAGAAAACGCTCTCTCCTCTCCCTTCCCAGTCTAGGTGCTCAGAGTAAAAAGGAAAGAAAAATCCTCTCATGTTTCTGACAGGGGGAGAAGAAAAGTATGTATTTTGAAATATGTCCAGCGCATTCTCTATAACAAGACCTACTCCATAGGGGAAATCTTGACCACAGCCGTACCTGGCTTGCGAGAACAGCAATTAAGTAACTCCGGTTACTCCAGCCTTCTTGTCTCATCTAAAGGAAAGTTCAGTGGAAAAAGCTAAGACACACTTTTAAGTCAGAGACCAGGGAACAGGTGACTGAAAGACTAAGATATAATTATAGAGTGCTTCTGTAGTCCCGAATCTTACCAGCACCTCAGCAGGGCTTCCGTGTAACAGTGGGCTCTAACCGAAAGAGAGGCCAGATGTGAGAGACTCCACTTAAGGAGGGAAGTGGAGTGGAGGGAAGCCCACTTCTAGGGAAGCAGGGTCTAGGGAAGTTCAAAGACATGAGGATGGACAAAAATGAAAACACGAGGCGTATTTCAACCCTCTGGCACCTGAAGCCACAGTAAACATGAAACATAGCAGAATTCCTAGGCAGAACAACATAAAACTTCACACTGAAGGTCTACTTACCTCAGTTTCAATTTTCCAATACACTATGTCCAGCTTTTCATTAAAAAATTACATGACAGGTTAAAAAGGCAGGAAAAAAAAACACAGCCTGAAAAGACAAAGCAAATATAAGAACTAGACCCAGATATAACACAAAGTGTGGAATTGTCAGACGGGAAATTAACTGTGACTAGCATGTTATGAGTTCTAATAAAAATGTAGACAAAAAAACAGATGGGAAATGTAAGCAGACGGAACCCCTGTGAAAGTACCGAAAATAACCTGTTAGAAATAAAAAATTATGCAATAAAGATGAAAAGTTTCTCTGACAAGAAAATTAGTAATCCAAAGCTTGATCTATGAAAAAATCAATAAAATTCATAAACCTCTAACTAGGATAACTAAGATAAACATAGAAGAAAAAAGAGTGTCAGTAAGGTTCACCCACTATATAAATGCAAGTAGAACTTCTGGCTCAAGCTACCAATTGTAAAATTTTAAGGTATTTGCCTCAAAGGTGTTTCTTAGCTTTCCACCGAACCTTCCTTTAGATGAGACAAGAAGGCTGGAGTAACCGGAGCTGCTTAATTGCCGTTCTCGCAAGCCAGATACCGCGATGGTCAAGATTGTCCCTGTGGAGAAGGTCTCGTTACAGAAAATGAGTTGGACGTATTTCAAAATATATACTTTTCTTCTCCCCTATCAGAAACATGAGAGGATTTTTCTTTCCTTTTTACTCTGAGAACCTAGACTGGGAAGGGAGAGGAGAGAGAGTTTCCGTGGAGGTATCATCACACAAGGGTGGCAGGGGCAGGAGGGGTGTCCCTGAGACTGTGAGTTCCCAGAGTGTCTCAGTCTCCTGCAGGCCACACTCAGCCTCCAGCAATCTGCCCAATCACCGTCTCAATGTGCGTGCCAGGCATGGCTTTGGGGCTTCCACTCCCAGGTAAACTGATCTTGACTATGACTTTTGGTATTAGAAAGGTGAGAAAAAGAAAAACCATTTGACAATTTTTCAAATATACCAGAGCAATTTTTTTTTTTGAGAATAGAAAACAATGGAGTGTGCAAAATACACATACTCCTGTCTGGAAGAGTAAATAAACAGGAAAGAGAAGAGTATCCTGCAAGAGTGTGTCATAATTAAAGGAAATAATAAGAATGCAAGTTCAATCAAATAAGATCTCAAAGGTAAAATTCCAATGAAATTAAGAGGAATATTGGAAAGCTATCATAATAAAGCAAGGAAGAACAAAACTATTTTTATTAATAAATAAATTTGGATGAAAAGCAAAATGGGCATAGATAAGGCTAAGTTATCAAGTAAAATGACTTTTATAGATTAGAGAATACAAATTAAAAACAGAACGGCATTAAATCAATTAGAGAGTGTTTAATAGGGAGCATTAAGGCCAAGGCAGAGGCATGGAAAGAGAAATGTAATTGGTGGCCCCAAAGTGAAGACAATAACCACACAAACTGAAAGAATTTTCAGATATATTTGAGCAGTTTTCTTTGAAATGATTGAATCTGAAAAACAAAAAAAAAAGACATCACATTGATTTCTAGGAAAAATTGATATAGAAACTGATAAGCATTCAGCTATTTTTTTAAATTTAATATTAAAGTAAAGAAAAAATGTTACAGAACCCCAGACACAAAATGTAAGCAACTGACAGGGAATTTTTTTTTTACTGGCTTATATTGAAAAAAAATCTTCTAAGTGCATAGCTAATGCCCCAGTGAAGGATGTGTAACCTTCCTTTACTATTACAGGCAGCCTCGTTACATTTCAGACATAAAGGCAGTAGTCAGACATTCTCAGACATGAAAGAACTTAGGAGACCAAAAGGATAATGAAAACAAAGAATTAAAGAAAACAGAAACCATCATATAAGTTTGGCAAATAAGAAACATTGCTATTAAAAAACAGAAGCAGAACTACATAACCAAGAAGATTTTGCTTATAAAACAGAATGCAACCAATTTATAATAGTAGTTTAGACCATTCTATATCATAGACTACAAATACAATAATATAAACAATTTTTCCAAAAAATTATTTTTAAGCATACAAAATTTTAAATTTATATTTTAAAAGTATAAATAATAAAATTGAGCAATTTGATAAAATAATTTTCTCACCTATCAATCTGTAGTGAATAAGATTCAAGTATATTTTTAAATGATTCCATTGTTATTTGTATAATTTTACATAGAAGTTTACAGGGATCTTTAATGGCTTATATTTTAATAATTATAAAAATTTTATTTCAATTTTTTACTTTTTAAAAATGGAGTCATGGATTCATTATTCACTCTGTCAAAATAATAGCATGTATAGTAAAGTCTTCTGACAATTATCTATTGCAATAACGATTTTCGACCATAACACACAACTACAAAACCTCAGTGGCAAACAACAAAAAAGATCTAAGCTTACTAGTTTGTGGTTTCAGCTGATGATACAGGCTCTGCTCAGCTGAGCTCAGTGGCTCACCTGCAGGCAGCCTAAGAGCTCTGCTGATTTCTGCTGGGTTTCCTTATGTCTAGGGGCTGCCTTACTGCTCTGATATAGAATGGTCTCAACTAGCATGACTGGGCAACTCCATTCTATTCTGTGTATCTCATTCTCCAGCTGCCCAGCCCAGCCTATTCTTGTGGTGACTGCAGACAGGAAGGAGCAAGCCAGCCTATTCAAGTAAACACTTTTCAAGTTTTTCGTGTGTCATGTTTGCTTATATTCAATTGGCTGCAGCAAATCACAAGGTAGAGCCCAAAGCCGGAGGAGGTAGGGCATTCCAGTGTTCACGGTGAAAGGGCCTAAATATAGGAAAATATAAATAATTGAGACCAGGGCTGGGTGCGGTGGCTCACACCTGTAATCCCAGCACTTTGTGAGGCTGAGGTGGTCAGATCGCCTGAGGTCAGGAGTCCAGGACCAGCCTGGTTAACACGACGAAATCTTGTCTCTACTAAAAATACAAAAAGTTAGCCAGCCATAGTGGCATGCACCTGTAGTCCCAGGTACTCAGGAGGCTGAGGCAGGAGAATCACTGGGACTCGGAAGGCAGAGGTTCAAGTCAAGATCACCCTACTGCACTCCAGCCTGGGCAACAGAGTGAGACTCTGACTCGAAAAAAAAAAAGAACTGAGGCTATGTAAAACTATACATATTTTTTCTCTCATTGAGTACTTATTCCTTTAAAAAAGCTCCTATGTAGCTATCTATCAATATGCATATTGAGATAAACAAAATATTCTCAAAAGATTGTCTGAGTAACCTAATATAAGTAATAATTCCTAAAGAAATACATTTATATACTGAAGTTACATTCAACCATAATTTGATGTCAAGGCAATCATTATTTAAAGTCATTGTTTGCCGGGCATAGTAGCTCACACCTGTAAGCCCAGCAGTTTGGAGGCCAAGGTGGGTGGATCATTTGAGGTCAGTAGTTCAAGACCAGCCTGACCAGCATGGTGAAACCTCGTCTCTACTAAAAATACAAAATTAGCCAGGCATGATGGTGCACACCTGTAATCCCAGCAACTTGTGAGGCTGAGGCAGGAGAATCGCTTGAATCCTGAAGGTGGAGGTTGCAGTGAGCTGAGATCATGCAATTGCACTCCAGCATGGACAACAAGAGTGAAACTCCATCTCAAAAAAATAAAAAATAAAAAAAAGTCAGTGTTAAAATCAGATTGAAGATCCAATTCCAGAATTTTGGCAAGAAGGACTCCACAGATCCACCAGTCTTACCATAATCGGTGAAAATTTTCTTTAAAAAAAAAAAAAGTTTTTTTTTTTTATTTTTAAAAATAATTTCAACTTTCATGTTAGATTCAGAAGGTCCATGTACAGGTGTGCTGTGTTTGTCAGGGTTCTCTTAGAGGACAGAACTAATCGGACACACACACACACACACACAGACACACACACCCCTATGCAAAGGTGAGTTTATTAAGTATCAACTCACATGATCACAAGGTCCCACAATAGGCCATCTACAAGCTGGGGAGGAAGGAGAGCCAGTCTGAGTCCCAAAACCAAAGAACTTGGAGTCTGATGTTTGAGAGCAGGAAGCATCCAGCATGGGAGAAACACGTAGTCTGGGAGGCCAGGCCTGTCTCATCCCTTCACGTTTTTCTGCCTGCTTTATATTCACTGGCGGCTGATTAGATAAATGGTGCCCACTCGAGGAAGGGTGGGTCTGCCTTTCCAGCCCACTGACTCAAATGTTAATATCCTTTGGCAACACCCTCACAGACATACCCAGGATCAATACTTCGTATCCTTCAATCAAATCAAGTCGACACTCCATATTAACCATCACATGTGCTGTGTGGGTATACTGTGTGATGCTGATGTTTGGGATACCATTAATCCAGTCACCCAGGTGGTGAGCATAGTACCCGGTGGTTAGTTTTTCAGGCCCTGCCCCCCACTTCTTCCCAGTAGTTCCCAGTTTCTACTGTTGTTATCTATCTTTATGCCTTGTGTATTCAATGTTTACTTCCCACTACAACATGTGGTATTTGAAAATCAACAGTTCAAAGTTTTTGGAAATTGTCCTAAAGATATACAGCAAATGAAACTTTTTTTTGTGGTTTTTTTTTTTTTTTTTTGAGACAGAGTCTCACTCTGTAGCCTAGGCTGAAGGTCAGTAGTGCGATTTCGGCTCACTGCAACCTCTGCCTCTCAGGTTCAAGTGATTCTCGTGCCTCAACCTCTCGAAGAGCTAGGATTACAGGTGCATGCCATCACACTTGGCTAATTTTTGTAATTTTTTTTTGTAGAGTTGGGGTTTTGCCATGTTGGCCAGGCTGGTCTCGAACTCCTGACCTCAAATGATCTGCCTGCTTTGGCCTCTCAAAGTACTGGAATTACAAGTGTAAGCCACTAGGCCCAGCCAAATGAAGAAAGATTTATTCAAGAATGTCTACTAATCTTGGTAGGAACAGCAAGAGTCTGACACTGCAGCCACAGCCTACTCTGATCTTCCTCATCCCCAGCTTAGCATGACAGAGGCTCCACTCTAGGTAGATGTGATAAAAAAGACTGGACTTTCCTCTTCTCTACCTTCA
Source organism: Alouatta palliata (assembly GCA_004027835.1). Taxonomy (NCBI): domain Eukaryota; kingdom Metazoa; phylum Chordata; class Mammalia; order Primates; family Atelidae; genus Alouatta; species Alouatta palliata. Next base: position 16,351 of record PVKV010008601.1, read on the forward strand.
GACTCCACAGGAAGAAATATGGTATCTTCCTGGAAGAGTCGGGAGCCTGCATTTCTTAGCTCCTTCCCTCCCTACTTTCAGCCCTCTATTGTAGAAGGTAAAATTTCAAGCAAGTTTGGCTAAAGATTGGGGACTACCTTTATACATCCAGCGCTTATTTATAGGACAAAGGCTCTATACCAGGTGTGGCAGGCCCAGAATACTGGAGACCTAATTGCCCACCTCCCTGATCAATCATAGGGGGGACGTTGTGTATTGGGAGAGACAAGTCAAGAAGACCCACCAGAAGAGTGAGGAGGGTCTGTGGATGGAAAGTTACTAAAAGGAACTTGGTTAGGGGTACAGCGATTCTTGCTCAACTTGTTTAGCAGGATTCTTTATTAAAACTGTTCTTGGCAAGCCAGAGGAAGGCAGCAGACTAAGTTTGAGGCCTCGCTGGGAAAAGGGCCTAGAGGAGGGTGACTCAAGTTTGGTGAAGGGAGGAGTCCTTGTTAGTTGGAATTAACATCTGGAGACATCAATACATCGCTTTGAAAAATGAATGAACAATGATGCCAAAGAACAGCAAGGAAATGGAATGTTTGAACAGCGTTGCAAACAAATCACACCTAACAGATAACTACAGAAACCCTGCTTTCTTCTCCAACTGTGACTTTTTTCTCTAATTTTGAAATTAGAAATTAAAAACAGAAATGAGAGAAAGCCATAAATATGCAGAAACTAACATGTTTCTAAATGACTTATAGGTCAAGAAAAAATCACAAGGGAAATTAATATTAATATTAACATAAATTAAAATAAATGCACAACACACCAAAATTTATGAGCTACAGCTAAAATCTTGCTTGGAAGAAATTTATGGTTATAAATACCCTTTTTAAAAAAATAGATCATTAAGAACCTCGATTTTACTGTAAGACATTGGCAGAAAAGCAGAAAAACTAAAAATTAATAAAGATCAGAGGGGGAATTAATGACATGGAGGATAGAAAAACAACAGAAAATCCACACAATCAAAAGTTGGCTTTGAAAATATCAACAAAATTGAAAAAAATATACTTTTAAACTCACCAAGTAAAAAATAAGAAATAGCCAAATTATCAAAACCAGGGAGGAAAGAGGATATTATTATTGACTTTACAAGAAAATAAAAAGGATTATAAGGAAATACTTTGGACAATGGAGCATCAACAAATTAGGTAACTTACACAAAATGGAGAAATTTCTATAAGGTTACAAACAAGCAAAACTAACACCATCTGAAAAGACTGTACGATTTCAAGTACAGTCTGTGCTCCAAAATTCATCCCCCACCCCACCCTAAACCTTGGCAACCACTGACTTTTATTTTTTTACTATCTCTATAGTTTTGCCTTTTGCCCTACAGGCAATTGGTTCCAGGAGCCCCATGTATACCAAAATCCATGCATACTCAAGTCTTGCAGTCAGCACTAGAGAACCTGTGTATATAAAGTCAACTCTCTATATACACAGATTTCACATCTCATGAATATTGTATTTTCCATCTGTGTTTGGTTGAAAAAAATACATACATTAGTAGATCTGTGCAGTTCAAATCCATGTTGCTCAAGGGTCAACTGTATATGACATTCTGGAAAAGGCAAAACTATAAAGATAGCAAAAACATCAGCAGTTGCTAGGAGTTGCAGGGAGAGGGGATTGGTATGAATTTTGCAGCACAGATGATTTTTAGGACCATGAAAATTCTTCATATGATACTATAATGATGGATACATGTCATTATACATTTGCCCAAACCCATAGAATGTATAACACCAAGAATGAACTCTAATGTGAACTACGGACTTTGAGTGTTTCATATTCTATCAGTGTAGGATTATCAATTGTAACAAATATACCAGTCTTTTGGGGGATGCTGATAATGAGACTGGCTATGTGTGGGAGCAGAGGAAATACGGGAAATCCCTGTACCATCCTCCCAATTTTCCTGTGAACCTAAATTTGCTCTTAAAAAAAAAAAAGTTTTAAAAAAAGGAAAGAAATAGCACATCAGAATCTATGAATATATATGCAAAATCCTCAACCAAATACTAGGATACCAAACCCAGCAACCCATAAAAAGATTATATATCATAAATGAGAGGGGTTTACATCAGGAATACAAAGTCAGTTTAACCTTAGAAAATCAATTTACGTAATACAACGTATCAAAGGAAATAAAGGCCAAAAACCACATAATTATCTCAACAGATGCAGAACAAGTTTTGACAAAATCCAATTTCTTTATGATGAAAGCACTCAACAAACTAGAAATACAAGGGAACTTCCTCTACCTGATAAACAGCATATACAAAACCCCCAGCTAAAAACACACAATGGTAAAAGACTGAATGTTTCCTCCTAAGAGGAGGAATAAGATGGTAATGTCTACCCTTGCTCCATTAATTCAACATTGTACTGGAGACTATAGCCAGGGAAATTGGGCAAGAAAATGAAACATAAAATGCTGAAATTGGGAAGGAAGAGGTAAAATTATTTTCATTTGTAGATGGCATGATCTTGCATATAGAAAATTCTAATGAATGCACTGAAAAAAAACTGTTAAAACTGGTAAGTTCAGCTAGTTTGGAAAGACAACTTCAATATAAAAGAATCAACTGTATTTTCATACACTAGCAATAAATATTTTGAAATGAAATTAAGAAGGCAATTTCACTTATGGTAGGGTACAAAAGAATAAAATGTTTAAAAATATTAAACAAGTGCAAAATTTGTATGTTGAAACTATAAAACACTATTGAAAGAAATTAAAGAAAGACATCCCATGTTCATAGACTGGAAGATATAATACTGTTACCATGATCATATTTCCCAAATTGTTCTACATATTTTAAGTTAACAAGCTTAACTTAAAATTCACAACAAAATGCCAGGACAAAGAATAGCCAAAAGTATTTTCAAAAAAGAAAAATAAAATTGGAGGACCTACACATCCTGATTTCAAAACATAGTATAAAACCACACTAGGTATATACCCAAGGAATAAAAACATGTCCACACAAAAGCTTGTACGCTAATGTTCACAGTAGCATTATTCATGAGAACAAAAAGTAGGGCTAATACAAAGGTCCTTTAAGTGATTAATGAATAAACAAAATAAAGTATATTCCTACAATAAAATACTATTTGGCAATAGAAAAGACTACAATATTGATGTGTTACAATGTGGATGAACCTTGAAAACATAATGCTAAGTCAAAAGTCAGTCACAAAAGAAAACATATTTATAATTGCATTTATACACAATTCCCAGAATCAGCAAATCTACAGACAGAAAGTAGATTAGTGGTTGCCTAGGGCTGCTAGGGTGGGGTGATTACATGTGATAGCTAATGGCTGTAGGGATTTTTTTAGAGGTGATGACATTGTATAAAAATGTATTATGGTGATAAATGCACAACTCTGAATACACTAAGGACCATCAAACTGTACACTTGCAATGGATGTATTTTATGGTATGTGAACTATATCTCAACAAAGCTGTTTTAAAAACAGATTATACCAGTACTTGAACACAATTTTCCCAACAGAAATCAAACATTTGTAAATTCATGGGTCACCAAATTTTCATTTACATTTTAATTACTAAATATAAATCCTCAAATATAAATATATATCCAAACATAACCTTGTTTCTCTTACTTTCATGATTATTTAGCTTATTAAATCTGTTCAAGTTTAATTTATCCCTTCACTGATTGCTAAAAATCACTAAATTTTTTGAAGAATAATTTTAGATAGATTTTTAGCATCAATAATACCTTGGAAAAAGACATTTCCTTTATTTTGAAATGTAATCTTTCACTGTTAATTTCAGAGTAACTACACATCAGGAATGATTCACATTTAAATAATAGCAGATAAAATCCAGGAAGGACACTGAGCAGAGCCAGACTGTCATCCTGTAGTTCTTCAAAGGCTTTGGAACTGCCACCAGTGGTTACATATTTTGCTGCTCTAAGTATGTTAAAATGGAAGAATCCCCCTCATACTTTCCATAAAGATTCACCCACCGCAAAGCATATTTGTTTGGAGACCTCCTCAGCGATATTACACAATTATGACAGTGAATTACAGGTTCCTTTCACTTAAGTTTTTCATTCCTGGGGAAAGGCTTAACTCTGTGAATTTGGCCAGACATTTTATTTTTCACTGATTTCTATGTCAACCTCATATCCATTGTGGATAACAGGAATTTATCTCTCCTTCGGGATATCCTTGTTTTGTGTGTATGCGTTTCAGAACACATTTGTGTGTGTGCATTTCTCTTGAAGGAATCAACAACCAGTGATTGTTGATTTTCTGCAGATGTACTGATAAAGGAAATTTATTTTACTACTTTATAATGTCATGTGATAAAAGATTAGCCAAAATTCCAGGTGTCTTAAGAGCTGAGAACAGGTTTTGTTCAGAACGCATGGATTTCTGTAATAGATATCCCAAATAGCTACTATACATGTTATTATGGAGCTGCTTTCGTTTCTTGAGAACTTGCATTTTCAGAAAGGAATGTCCCTACATTAAAAATGGTATTTGAACCTAGACTCCTACCTAAATCTGCAGTGGGTATTACACATGCTTTGAGGTCATGGAATTCTAAATCTAGCTCCCTGTTCTGGCATCTTCAATTGGTGCCACTTGGAAAAGATGACTTTAGTTTTTCTCACCTCAGTCTCCTAACATATAAAATGTGTGTAATTTTTACCTACTGAATAGAACTGTTGAGAAAACTCTCTGAAGCAGCACGCGTAAATTACTTCACACAGTGACAAGAAACACTAAAATGTTTTAAATAGTGAAATTTAGGTTGCACAATGTCTTAAATATAGAAGCTAAATACTCAATATACATTAGTTTTTTTTTGTTTTTTGTTTTGTGTGTTTTTTTTGAGACGGAGTCTCACTCTGTTGCCCAGGCTGGAGTGCAGTGGCACGATCTTGGCTCACTGCAACCTCCGCCTCCGGGGTTCAAGCCATTCTCCTGCTTCAGCTCCCAAGTAGCTGGGATTACAGGCATGTACCACCACACCTGGCTAATTTTGTATTTTTAGTAAAGACCAGGTTTCACCATGTTGGTCAGGGTGGTCTTGAACTCCTGACCTCAAGATCCACCCGTCTCAGCCTCCCAAAATGCTGGGATTACAGGTGTGAGCCACCGCCCCGGCAATATACATTAGTTTTAAAAATCTGCTTCGTTAACTTTCTGAAACTATGGAGTACAGGTTATTGTACAAACCATGTATATATGGTGCCACGTTGATGAACTGTATAGATGAACTGTCCTACATTATCTTGAGTGGTTTGTGATGAAGAGGACAGCTTGCTTCATCTTTCACTGTAATTTTAAGACAGAAAATCTGCTATAAAACCAGTGAATTTCTAGGCCATCATAATGAAATTTCCTATGATAATAATAATGTGCTTTTGTTCAAAATTAAAATATTTGAAGAGATGAGAGTTCTTAATATTAGCTTCAAAGATTGACGTGACTTATTGAAATTATAATATTAATTTACACTCATTAAATCTCTTATGATAAAAATTTTAAACCTCTGAAGAAACTCTGAGTTCAATCTAGCAATGTACTAAATATTTCAACACCTACTATGTGCCAGAAAATTAAGTGCTTAGACTGTATCAGGGAGTAAAACAAAGATCTTCATTTGAGGGAGTTTACATTTCAAAGGAGGGAGACAGACAATCAACTATACGCACAAAAGTCAGTCAACTGGTTAGCATGTTCAACAGTTAAAGGGAATTAGGAGACCCACTGTAGTGCCATTTTAAATAAGGTTGTCAGTGTATGCTTCATTGAGAAGGATTTAAGTGAAACCACTTAAGAGCAGTGAGGAAATTAGCCATGTAGACAATTCAGGAGAGTAACCAGCAGAGGGAGGGCCAGGGCAAAGGCCCCAGAGCTGGGGAGTTTCTGGCACCTTTGAGGAACAGCAAAGGGCCCCTGAGTTGGAAGAACAGTCAAAAATGTGCTCAAAGGGCAGCAGAGGAGCTTCATCAGGTAGAAACTTGCGGTCCACTTTGGGGAACTTTTGTCTAAGTGAAATTAGAAGACTTCAGAGTAAAGTTACACGCTCTGGCTGATACTGAGAAGGAACGCTCAGGCTCGTGTTTTAAGAATAGGCAGCACAGGGAAAGGCACAGGAGCAGGGAGCCTGTCAGCAGGCCATTGAGGTAGAGGAAAAATACGATGGCATCTGCAGAGAGGCAGAAAGGAAGCCAGAAGCAGTGAGGATCCAGAGCAGGGTTCATTCTGAAAGTGAAGTCGACATAATGATTTCCTGACATAACGTATCTGGGAGAAGAAAGAATGAGGGAAATCAAACAGGATTCCTGTGTTTCAGGAAGACAGATGGAATTTCAGCAACCAAGATGGGGAGGCTGCAAGCAGATCATTTGAAAGAGGTGGAAATCCGGAGTTCAGTTTTTGACAACATTTAGTTTGACATGTGTATTTGTCATCCAAACGGAGCTATCAAGGGGTAGCTGGATACGTACGACCAGAGTTCAGGACGGTAGTCTTAGCCGGAGATGATCACAGGAATAAAAGCATGCGAAGAGTAGACGATCAAGGACTGAACTCAGGTTATTCAAACATTAAGAAACAGAAAGACAAATGAGCGAGGTTGGAGGAAACCAAAGAGAAGGTACTATTCTAGCAGCCAAGTGGGGGGAAATGTTTAGGGAGAAAGGGGGATATAACTACATCAAACATCTCTGGTAGGTCAGGAAATACAAGAGCCGATCACTGACTATTGGTTTTAGCAATATCAAGGTCATGGGTGATCGTTGACAAAGCAGTTTTAGAGGACTGGATGAACTGAAAGCCACATTTGAATGTGTTAAGAGATAATAAGGAAAGGAGAATCTGAGACTATGAAAAAAGGCAGTCTTTGGAAGAGTTTTACTGCAAGGGATAATAAGAAAGCGGAGATAAAGACTTTTAAAGATTCATGAAATAACAGTGGTAAAGGCAGTAATTCAGTAGAGAAGGGAAGGCTGATGGTGTATGACAGAGAGAGAATTATTTCAGAATAGACAAACAGGCTGTCCTGCATAAATGGAGGGGCTGTGCTTACATGGGATCATAAATAATGTAGGGTTTCAGGCAGGAAGGCAGTTGTGAGTAAATGGCATGATAGGATTTTGCAGAACTTTCTTCTGGTTTCTTGCCTTCTCTCGATGAAGTAAGGGGCAAGATCATCAGATGAGGGTGAAGACGAGGGAGGCCATATTGGAGGGGAGGAGGGAAGAAGAGAAGATACACAGCTGTCATGAAGAGCTTGGATAGATCGGCAAATATTACAGGATTACCGGGAACATCAGGACCCACCTGAGAATTCTGGTCATTAATTGAACGAGCGTGAATTTAAAGCTTGATCAGTCACTGTTTTTACCCTACTATGTTCAGCTGCGTGAATGCAAGGATGGAATAAGCAGGAGTTGGAATTAACCAAGGTTGTGTTTCCATTTTAAGTACTAAAAACTGAGTGGATTCCTTTCCCGTGGTTGAAACAAACTGTCACAAATGTGGTGACCTAAAACGACAGGAATTCCTTCTCTGACTGTTCTGGAGGCCTGAAGTCAAAGTCAGTATCGAGGGCTGCGGACTGGGGTGGGCGGAGCTGCACTCCCTCTAGGGCTCCAGAGGAAAATCCATTTCTTGGGTCTTCTGGCTTCTGGTGACTGCTGTGTTTCTTGGCTTGCGGCTGCATCGCTTTGAGCTCTGCCCTCTTGGCCACAGGGACTTCTCATCCAGGTGCCAACTTTCCCTCTTAGAAGGAGACATATGACTGCACTTAGAGCCCCACCAAAAATCCAGAATAATCTCTCCATCTCAAGATTCCTAATTTAATCACAGTTTCAAAGTCCTTCTTTTTTTCTTTTGCCATATAAAGTTACCTTTGCAGGTCCAGGGATCAGGACATGAATATCTTTAGTAGGGCCCTAACCTAGCACAGCACACTGAAAAAAAAAAAAAAAAAAAAAAAAAAAAGGAGGCCAGCACATATTCAACAGTGAGGTTGCTAAGACTGGCCATGAAATTTAAGCTTTGATAAGTTCTTTTCACAGATTAAGTGAGCTAGAAAGAGGAGGTGGTGGTCAGGAAATGCTCACTTATAAAACCAAAATCATAGTGGGCCAGTGCATGCCACTTATGACAAGGTCTAGTTCATGGCTGAGATCAGGTGAAAGACAAAATTATCGGAAAAGAGCAAGTCAAATTGAGTAACCAAAACGTGGAAATATCACCTTCAGGTACACTAAAATCATCAAAAATTAAGGAAAGTGGATAGAGAGAATAAATAGAATTAGAAGATAGAACGATAAATGACAATATGATAAATTCAGATTCATGCTGTTCACCCTTTACATGACACGTGCCTGTGTGTGAAAAATTCCAGTGTAAATTCTTCTGTTTCTCCAGGTGACTAAATAATGCCACTTGGAGTTAAAAAATGATCAAAATTCAATTACCATTGAGAGGATTTTTCTAATATATTTTATGCCTGCATTCCTAGGCAAATGTAGCCTGAGATATGGACGTGAGTTTATCCCTTGAGTTGGAGGGTGACGATGCTTCAGGTGTCTTTCAAGGTGTCCGAAAATGTTTATTTTCCCCTTTGCTCTAGACAGCTGTGTGTTTTAAAGCCTGTGTCTGAGATTTATATTTTCTATCACCTTTCTTGCTGCTCAGCTGTCATCTGTCACTTACTTTTGTTGTTAGTGTGCTTTTAGGCTTTTGCATTCCAATTTGTAGTTTACAAGATGTCTTAGGGAGGGCAAACAGGGAAAGAAGCTAATTATAATTGCGTTCTAAAAACGAGAAATTTGACTCCGAATGAGATCCTTTGCTTCTAAATGAAGGTTATGGACTACAAGTCAATGAACAGAGAGTCTATGTTATATGGCTATTTCTCATCTTTACTTGTGTTTGGGATGTCTGCAAATTTGCTATTAGGTGTCTGTTTAGATACCATACTTATGAACACTAATAAATCTCTATAAAAATTAAAAGATTGTATATCAATGTTTATGGACAATATGCAAAAAAGGTTTATGTGTCAGGGTCCTGTCTGGAAACAGATGGCCCACTCCGATTGGGTATTTTTAGGACAGTTTTATAGATCACTATTTACAAAGCTGAAAACAGGATTTGGAAAAACCAGAAGGGGAGGTGCAAATATTCCAGGGCCAGTCACTGGAAGCTGTTTCCAGGACTAAGCTGAAAGGAGTTTTTACAAAAATCTGGAGAGATCCTTGTGTTAGGAGCTGCGGTCTCCCCTGGACTGACAAGTCAGCTGGAGGATACCTGGCAGGGAGAAAGCTGGAGGGATAAAGAATCGACTTTCGTCCTCAGCCACCATGACTTCCTGGTGATGCCTACCTGGCACATGCAGAACGGGAAGTCACAGGTGAGGCGAGCCCACTGATTTAGTTTGTGTTACGTGGACTTTCTGGGGCAGAAAGCAGATAGAGTTAGGTGAAGGGTGAAGGGGTGGCTATGGAAGGGCAAACGGAAGCTATCCACCATGGTACAGAAATGAAATCTGAACCTAAACCTCCCTCAGCAAAAGAGCAACATATAAAAATATTACATGTAGTAAGTGAAACAATATTGTTTTCCATCAATAGTATTATAAATACATGTTAATATAATTATGGTGACATGTTATCCCTTTTGGAAGTTCCTGCAAATAAATTCTCTCTGAAACTTAGGAGCATTCTCAGAAAGAAGATTATAACAAATGTTAACTCCTCATTCAAGGCAGAAAGTTAATATTATTCTTTTACCATCTATGAAGTCTAAAAAAATACCAGATTTAGTCTGACTTTTCTCAATATTAAATCATTTATTTTGATGAGTCATTTTTAATAGGAAATTTTTAAAGAGTTTGCAAATATAGCCCCAAGGTGATAAGGGTTCCTTGGGGCAGAACATGTGGTCTGTCTTTGCTGGATGCTGGCACATGACTTTGCCTCAGTCCTTCTAGGGAAGCATACGGTTCACCTCCACCATAAAGTTAGTCTGTGGAGTATTCTACTTTCCCATATAGCATATTCATATTCAAGTTAACTTTAAAATAGAAAAAGTCTACATTCTGCTCTTGACAATATATTTTTCCTATTCATAGTTTACAGGCCAGATGTTATTTTCTGAAGTGCAACTAATGAATGCAAGAATTTTAGAAACTTCATGAGAGTATTTCGGAGTGAATAATATAATACTTAAGAGTAAAAAAGAATAACAAATTCTTATTAAAGTCATTAAAGAAGGTGACATTTTCAAATGTTCAAATTCCAGAAGTATTTGGTCTACCAAAAATCATTTGAATTTATTTTCTCAGTGTTATTTATTTTCTAAAGATTTGAGAGCACAGTCACCCTCCTATAATCTAATTATGGGTGGGTCTGTTTGGGTTTTTTTTTGAGAAAAAAATTTCATTGTTATAATCAGAGGAAAGGTTATGCACTCTAGTCAACTCATGAGAGATAACACTTCAGAATGCATGACAGAAAGACCTAGAAAGAATACTGCAGGAAAAAACGAGATAAACAAAATCTCATTATCGCTGGATAATGTGATGTTATTACTGTATTTCTAAACCCATAGTCTGTTCCATATCCATTTTCTAACACTGAACAATTTTGGTAAGTTCTCTTTTTCTAACATGAAGTAAAAATAGAAGCATTAATGCTAAGTGAACCTAAATAGATGCTAATGTCCCTTTTATTGGTTCAACTTTGTAGTTCAACAAAGATTTCTCATACTCCATCTGCGGTTAGCCATTGTGTTGGGCACATAAGACTATAAAAATAAATGGGACACAATTAACTTTCTGAACATACAGCAACTTCTTAATGTGCCAGGCACTGTGTTAAGTGTTAAAAGTACTGAGAAAGCAAAATGCAGTCTTGGCCTAAGGGAACTTCAAGCACACAGGACGGACGCCGCAAACTGATCACACGGAATGACAACTGAGAGTGGCACCTGCACTCAATGTTTTGAGAGTATAAAGAAGAAGCCCTCAATTTTGTCTGTGAGAGGGTAGATCAAAGCAGTTTATTAAGAGGAGGAGAGCAGAAGTAAGGTATTGAAAAATGAGTTAACTGGTGGGAGAGGACTATTCAGGGTGGGGGCGATAAAATGTTCAGGGAACCATAGATGATTTTCTATGATAAAACGAACCGTGAGGCTGAACAGTAATTCATCACGATTCTTAAACACAGTCAGAAGTTGTCAAATAACTGAATACGCCCTTCAGCAAGGTTTTTGATTTTGAAAAAGAAAAATATGCCTTAATTTTTCTTGAACAAAGACATCAACAACAATTAATGAGGAAAATCTTTGCTTGTAGGAGGAATGGGACATTTCCCCAAATTGTTTTACATTCTATTTAGATTGGAAATGTTGTAGGAAATAATTGTTTAAAATATACAAAAAATAAACAATATAGAATGCAGTTCAATAGAAAAGTTATCCAAATATGAACCTAAATGGAGTTATGTGGAGCTAAATATATACATTTATATACATTACTATAATATTTAAAATAGAGTTACTTTTTTTCTAAAGACAGGATCTTACTCTGTCCCCCAGGCTGGAGTGCAGTGGCACAATCTCTGCTCACTGCCACCTCTGCCTCCTGGGTTCAAGTGATTATCCCATCTCAGCCTCCTAAGTAGCTGGGAGTATGGGCATGTGCCACCATCCCCAGCTAATTGTTGCATTTTTAGTAAAGACAGGGTTCACCATGTTGGCCAGGCTGGTCTCGAACTCCTGGCCTCAAGTGATCCACCTGCCTTGACCTCCCAAAGTGGTGGGATTGCAGGCATGAGCCACCGTGCCCAGCCAAAGTTGCTTTTGAATTAAATACTTTATTATTATTGAGGCTAGTTGAAATTTTCTTTCAACGATATTTTTTCAATGATAATTTATATAAATTTTCTTTCAACTAGACTCAATAATAATAATATATTTAATTGAAAAGAGAAAAAGTTGCTTTTGAATTAAATATTTTATTATTAAGGCTAATTGAAAGAAAATTTATATAAATTATCATTGCACAGGAAAGTCTCAAGTAGTACCATGTATTGTGTGAATATACTTACTGTTTATATATATATACGTAAACATCTATACACATACATTTGTGTACATATGTATACACAGTAAATACACATATTATCACATTTATCATTATACAGAAAGGTGTCATGTAGTACCATGCATTGTGTGAATATATATTTATATTTATTTACTGTTTGTATATATACATATCTATACACATACCTTATGTACATATCATATATAAACAGTAAATATATATATATTCACTTGTATATTTTAAAAATCAAACAGGGGTCATCTGACAAGAGCACATGCATCAGGGTACACAGAAGGATGGAAGCTTCAAGTCTGACTGCATCTTGCTTTATTCTGTATTTTAAATCCATGTAAGTATTTTACATAAATAGAAGATCATATCAAAAAACCAGAACTCACAAAAGTAAAAACTATAAAGTTGTGTTTTTGCTACCATCATGTGCCAATGACTGAACAGCATAGGTGGTAAACTGCTCCCTCCTGCTAGGGAGCCCCTGCCCCTGCAGCCTGTGGCTAGTTAGCGCCAAGGCAGACCCACCCCGGGACATTTTACTTGCACAAGTCATTGAAGTCTCTTTTCTGTATAAGTAATTTTGAGCTGAACCTCTGTCATTTCTTACTAAAATAACTTTAAATTATTCACGAAATAAGAATGGAGCCTAAGTGTAGCTTGAATATGAATTCGGACAATAATCGAAAAAAAATAGAATAAATTAACAGAAAGAACAGGAAGAAGCGATAAAGTCAATCACAGAACAGTAGGGATAAATACACAGGTGAAAGACGTCACAGTTTTGAACCAAAAGCCTGTATTGAAAAGAAGTTAGATTAGAATTGTTTAAAAAAAAAACTAAACAAATGTCAAATTTTTAGAAACAGCCCAATGCATGAAGAGACTGCAACATACAATGTGATATTTAACCTTGCTTTGGATGATTAGTGTTAGCAATAGTGATGAATCAAACTGTTGCACAGTGTTGGAATTTAAGTGGTAGGGAGAAATTTCTCTTTATTTTTGTTACGTAGATGCATATGTGTATACACACACACACACACACACACACACACACACACACACACACACACACAGTCTTGGAACTCACCAAATAAAGCAGATCATTTCCAAGTAAGTTCAGCAATGGCAGGGCTACACACTCAAAGTGAAAAAAAATACAGAATTTTTGCAAAAATCAAAGTCATCATACCATCATAACTCTCTCCCCACTTCGTTGCTTCCCCAACCCTGCCTTACATACAGCTGCCTTAAAAATTGCAGTGAATCTTTTTTCTTGAAAAATGTCTTCATCTCATATCATCATGGCTGTCACTCAATCTTTTGGCACTATCCAATATTAATATGTTTTTAGAAATAAGCAGAGGAAACAATAATGGAAGAGGTACTCAGTAGAAAAGTCTCTTGGGGTCTAATTTGGATGGCACTGGAGAAAATGCCCAGAAGGTCTGCAAACAACGTGCCATCCAGACAGTGTTGAGAATAATACAGCAGATTTTAAAAAGGAATAGCACATATAAAAAGACTTTTGTAGTTAGGGTTTTAAAATCCTAATATAGGGACTTCAAAAAAATAATGGCATAGAAGCCTCTACATTGAGGCCGTAGCAGATTTTGTTTGATAAGAGAAGATTTAGTACGTGGAAGCTGTGTTTGTGTCTTCTGAATAGTAAACATATCTCACTAAGGATATGTAATATCTTTCTATTTTCATGTGACCATTTTAAAAGGGCAGGATTATGAAATCAACTGACAAAAATTTGCTTCAGTGTTTCTGGTTTATTTTAATGTGCTTTTTTTTTCAGTAAAATCTTTACAGTAATAAAGATTTTGCTGTCATTTCATGGACAAATAAGTGTATTACTTTACAGGCAAGAAAGACAAAATAGAAAAATGACCACAGTATCATTTATGGGTATATAGAAATTACGTCTTTTTTATAAAAGAGATCTTAATAAGCGGTTTGAGAGATGATATTATAAGGCATTCTGTATTGATTTATTATTCTCTAATGCTCTTTTCTGCCATGCACGCAAAGGTCCAAAGCATTAAAATCAGTAACCACTGTAGTTTGATGCCAGTTATGAAGTTCAAATGGCAAATAAATTCCCACACTAATGGTAATGGTGTGAAACTGAGAATTTATTGAAGTTATTCGTTAAACTTCAGTGTGTACCTGTAGCTAGTTTTCATATGAAAAACCTTTAGTAAGAGAGCAACTTTGAATATTTTTCTAATACACTCATGAAATTAGTTAAATTTTGGTTTTTCTGCAATTCTGGCAGCTTTGTTAACACACGGAGGTCTGTCCAGGGTAATAATATGTGAAGAAGTATGGGCCATAATGCCAGTGTAAGGCAGAAGGAAGCTTTTCTCTACCACAAGAAGAAACAAGAACCTCTTGGAGCAATCAGACCGTCACGATTCCAGTGGGCCACTGGGAAAGAATATATACAGGTGTTCCAGGCAGATTCAGTTCACAGGCACTGTTACAATAGTTTATGCACATTTTACAAAGGATATTCCGAAGCATTTTTTCACACTCGTTAGCAGATGGTGACTTATTTAAAAGTAGAGAGACAGTCTGACATCCAGCCAGAATGAAGACCAAGAGAGTACTGTATTAAACTAATTTAAACGTCAATGCAATTGTTTTTAACTCTGTGAATTTACCCAAACTCACCTTCTCAGAGTCTTCTTTTTTGAAAGAACATAATGAATAACCTTTAAGTGTTGCTTCCTGTGAGTCAGTGCCAGAGCGTTATAACTGCTAGACCTAAAAGCCTGTCAGCGTTTCCATCATAAACCTTTGTTATCTGGAGTTTGTAAGGTGGCTGTAAAACTCAGGCAGAATCTAGGCATTGAAACCTTTCCGAAAAAGTGGTATATTTTTAGTCCATGTAGACTACAGGGTGGTAAAAACACAGGATTTTCAGGCCCAAATATAGCAGTCCTTTACACGTATTTAAACACATTAAAGTAAACCAGAAATGTCCTATTTCTAAATTCACGGGACACAAAAAGAACACATAATTCTAGGCCACTATCCAAACCTTGTAGCCTGATTTTGTCCGAACTCTGTCTTCTATTATGATTATACAGAAAGTATTGAAGGCATTAGAAGGTTTTCAGAAACAGATGACCCAACCTGAAAAGTTGAAGTTTGATAAACTATTCATCTTTGAAGGGTTGCATATGTTCTAAAGCAGTCATGTGAAACACCTAAAGCTCTTTGCTATTATCCCCTTAAAGTACTTATTGTAGAGCGCTTTGCATTGTATAAAATAATTTAACATGCAGTATTTAACTCTAAAAAAGAACCCGGTAATATTACCCTCATTTTACAGAGGAAGCTGTGGAAGCTTAGCACATAAATGTATTACTCAGTCACGCACAGAATTTCAGTTCAACCCAGGTCTTCCGATTTCAAGTTCTGTCTGGTACCACTGAAAACACCTCTATCATTTCAACTCTCCTAACTTCTCATTCATAGTGAATCTGCCCCCGTCACTGTGGCCTCTCTGGCCTTGATTCATCTCTACTCAACCTTCTTCCTGTTCCCACAGCTTCACAGCTTGACCTCTTTTAGATATGCCTGTGGATGTCTCGTAAGCTCAGTGCAACTCATCTAGGGCAGTTTTGCTTTCCAGGGGACATTTGGCAATGTGTGGAGACGTTTTTGGTTCTCACAATTTATGTGGGAGGGTAGAGTATTGTTGACCAATACCTAGTGGTAGGAACGCTGCTAAACGGCCTTCGACGCCCAGCACAGCCCTGCCCAGCAAAGAGCTGACCAGTCCACAGTAACAACAGTGCAGAGGCTGATGAACCCTGCTCCAGCCAGAGCTCTGGATTAACAACTCAGGATTATTAACCTGCTGAATTCACTCTTCAACTCCAGGTGACACACCTTTGACTTTCTTTGGTTTCTAAACAACGCTACGAAATGTGACATGCTATTTTGTCATCCTGGAACTTGGATCTAGACTCACAGAAAAGCAAGAATGAGAGCGCTGTGAGGATTCTGGCCCTGCTTTATTGCTTTGTGTCTGTTGTTCAGAGGCTGCCTCATAGTGGGTGCTCGAGAAGGATCAGCTGCAGCAATGTCAAGTGCAGGCACACGTCTTCACTGGGCCGTAGAAATATGTGCTGTCTGTGACTGATCCCTTGGATGTTGCCCTCAGTGGCTCCTCTAAATCATTCCCGGTCCTGAGGTCCCCACGCCTTTCCTTCTGCACCCTCTGGGCCTTCCTGAAAACTAGACCCGTATCGTTTCCACTATTACACTGTTAGCTCCATCTTCATCATTTTCATATATGCTGAAAAATCCTTCTAGAATAACTCTGCCACCAACCTTTCTTTCTGTATTTCTTTTACTGCTAAACGTTTTGAGTAGTGATTGGCTCCAGTTCCTCAACATATACAGTGAGTAACCTTTTGCAATCTGAGTGGATTTCCCAGAGCGCCGCAAATACTGCTCATCTGAAATTCAATCATGATTTTCGGATTACAAACCAAGAAAAGGCCATGGTTCTCGGAAGTGTCCTCGACTTTGCTGAAGCTTTCAACAGCTGTGATCTCCTTCATGAAATTCCAGCCCATACTTTCTAAGAGACTACATATTTCTATCTTTTCACTTTTATACTTAAACTCCTGTTTATATTTTTCTTAGTGGCAACTCTTCGTCTTCCATCCTCCTTAACTGGATGTCTTCTAAGCCTTTGTTGTTCTCTGAGCTTATTTTTCTAAGTTTTCTCCCTTGGTCCCCACTTTGACTTCTTTGTGAGTAACTAACAAATCTTCACTCCCAAGCATTCATTCCACATTTCAAATTACTGGCATAACATGTCTGCTGTAACTTCAAACTCAACACACTTGAACAAAAACAACAATTGCTTCCCCATCCTTTTCCATGACTTGTCTTCTCATGCTCTGTAGCCCCCAGAGGCAGGAAGGTTCTACTGAGGGGCAGAACTGACATAAGAAGCCTCCTTTCCCTGAGCTTGCTCCATACTTAAGCCATCCCTGCCGTTTTGTCAAGTTATCAACCTAAGATCCTGAAGTTCATCTCTCTCAGCTAAACGCAACTCTGCAGAACTAGCAATGCCACTAGCCATTCCTGTAAATCCACCCTTCAAAGTGACACCACCTGCTAAAGGAAACAACTCCTGAGAATGGTTTCCTAATGGTAACTGGCAACACTCATGTAGATGTGCGTATACATATTAGCTTATTAATGCCAACATTCCATGGGATAGGTTCTATTCTCATACACAGTTGTTACGGATATCAGTCCAAGGCAGAATGACTTAAGTAACTCATCTAATGTTCCACTGCTAATAAGGTAGCCAGGATTTCAACAAACCAGTGTGGCTCCGAAGTCTAGATGCTTTTATCCGCTATGCTCTATTTCTTCCTTACAGCAGGGGACATAAGAAAATGGTGGTCACTGTGATTGGTAGACAGTGTGGAACAAACAGCCATGCAATTTTAAAGGTGAGTTCAGTGGGTTGAACAGTGCCCCTCAAAATGATATGTCCAAGTTCTAACCCCCAGAACCTGTGAAGATGACATTATTTGGAAGAAGGATCTTTACCGATGTGGTTAGCCGAAGGATCTCCAGATCACCTCATCCTGGATTTAGAGTAAGCCTGAAATCCAATTACAGGTGTTGAAATAAAAAGAGAGGAGGAAACTGACACAGAAGTGAATGAAGTTGGCAGTAGAGACTACAGTCACGTGTCGATAAGCCCGTGAATACCAAGGATTGCTGACAATGCCAAAACCTGGGAGAGAGGCAGGAACAGGTTCTCCTTCAGAACTTTCAGAGGGAATCAACTCTGTCAACCACTGAAATTCAGACTTCTGTCCTGCTGAACAATGAGATGATAAACGTCCATTTATTACGCCACCAACTTTGTGCGGACTTGTTAGGGCACCCCTGGGAAACTAACGCAATGGGACGGATCACTGTGAGCTGGAGCAGGGAGTCCAGGAACGGAGCTCTCAGGCACATGGCAAACCTCTAATGAAACCCATCTCACCCACAGAATGCTGCTGAAGACTAAGTTTTCTTTTTTCCTAACATTATTTTTTTTATTATACTTTAAGTTCTGGGATACATGTGCAGAACCTGCAGGTCTGCTACATAGGTATACATGTGCCACGGTGGTTTGCTGCATCTATCAACCTGTCATCTACATTAGATATTTCTCCTAATGCTATCCCTCCCTTAGTCCCCCACTCACTGACAGGCCTTGGTGTGTGATGTTCCCCTCCCTATGTCCATGTGTTTTCATTGTTTGACTCCCACTTATGAGTGAGAACATGTGGTGTTTGGTTTTCTATTCCTGTGTTAGTTTGCTGAGAATGATGGCTTCCAGCTTCATCCATGTCCCTGTAAAGGACATGAACTCATCCTTTCTTATGGCTGCATAGTATTCCATGGTGTATATTTATGTGGCACATTTTCATCATCCAGTCTATCATTGATGGGCATTTGGGTTGCTTCCAAGTCTTTGCTATTGAGAACAGTGCTACAATAAATATATGTGTGCATGTGTCTTTATAGCAGAATGGTTTATAATCCTTTGGGTATATACCGAGTAATGGGATTGCTGGGTCAAATGGTATTTCTGCTTCTAGATCCTTGAGAAATTGCCACACTGTCTTCCACAATGGTTGAACTAACATAAACTCCCACCAACAGTGCAAGAGTATTATTTTTCCACATCCTCTCCAGCATCTGTTGTTTCCTGACTTTGTAATGATCTCCATTCTAACTGGTGTGGGATGGTATCTCATTGTGGTTTTGATTTGCATTCCTCTAATGACCAGTGATGATGAGCTTTTTATCACTTGTTTTTCAGCTGCATAAATGTCTTCTTTTGAGAAGCATCTTCTTTTGAGAAGTGTCTGTTGATATCCTTTGCCCACTTTTTGAAGGAGTTGTTTTTTTCTTGTACAATTGTTCTTTGTAGATTCTGGATATTAGCCCTTTGTCAGATGGATAGATTTCAAACATTTTCTCCCATTCTGTAGGTTACCTGTTCACTCTGATGATAGTTTCCTTTGCTGTGCAGAAGCTCTTTAGTTTAATTAGATTCCATTTGTCAATTTTGGTTTCTTTTACCATTGCTTTTTGTGTTTTAGTCATGAAGTCTTTGTCCATGCCTATGTCCTGAATGGTATTGCCTAGTTTTTCTTCTAGGGTTTTTATGGTTTTAGATCTTACATTTAAGTCTTTAATCTATCTTGAGCTGATTATTGTATAAGGAAGGGGTCTAGTTTCAGTTTTCTGCATATGGCTAGCCAGATTTCCCAACATCATTTATTAAATAGGGAATCCTTTTAGCATTGCTTGTTTTGATCAGGTTTCTAAAAGATCAGATGGTTGTAGATGTGTGGCACTATTTCTCAGGCCTCTGTTCTGTACCATTGGTCTATATCTCTGCTTTGGTACCAGTACCATGCTGTTTTGATTACTGTATCCTTGTAGTATAGTTTGAAGTCAGGTAGTGTGATGACTCTGGCTTTGCTTGTTTTTTGCTTAGGATTGTCTTGGCCATGCGGGCTCTCTTTTGGTTCCATATGAAGTTTAAGGTGCTTTTTCCAATTCTGTGAAGAAGGTCAATGGTAGCTTGATGGGAATAGCATTGAATCTATAAATTACTTTGGGCAGTATGGCCATTTTCATGATATTGATTCTTCCTATCCGTGAGCACGGGTTGTTTTTCCATTTGTTTGTGTCCTCTCTTATTTCCTTGAGCAGTGGTTTGTAGTTCTCCTTGAAGAGGTCCTTCATGTCCCTTGTTAGTTGTATTCCTAGGTATTTGATTCTCTTTGTAGCAATTGTGAATGGGAGTTCACTCATGATTTGGCACTCTGTTTGTCATTATTGATGTATAGGAATGTTTGTGATTTTTGCACATTGACTTTGTATCCTGAGACTGCTGAAGTTGTTTATCAGCTTAAGGAGATTTTGGGCTGAGATGATGGGATTTTCTAAATCTACAATCATGTCATCTGCAAGCAGAGACAATTTGACTTCCTCTCTTCCAATCTGAATACACTTTATTTTTTCTCATGCCTGATTGCCCTGGCTAGAACTCCTAATGCTATGTTGAATAGGAGTGCTGAGAGAGGGCATCCTTGTCTTGTGCTGGTTTTCAAAGGGTATGCTTCCAGTTTTTGCCCATTCAGTATGATACTGGTTGTGGATGTGTCATAAATGGCTATTATTTTTAGATATGTTCCATCAATACCTAGTTTATTGATTTATTTAGCATGAAGGCCTGTTGAATTTTATCAAAGGACTTTTCTGCATCTGTTGAGATAATAGATATGATTGTGGTTTTGTCATCGGTTCTGTTTATATGATGGATTATGTTTATTGATTTGCATATGTTGAACCAGCCTTGCATCCCAGGGATGAAGCCAACTTGATCATGGTGGATAAGCTCTTTGATGTGCTGCTGGATTCAGTTTGCCAGTATTTTATTGAGAATTTTCTCATCAATGTTCATCAGGGATTTTAGCCTGAAATTTTCTTTTCGTGTTGTGTCTCTGCCAGGTTTTGGTATCAGGATGATGCTGCCCTTACAAAATGAGTTATGGAGGAGTTCCTCTTTTTCTATTGTTTGGAATAGTTTCAGAAGAAATGGTACCAGCTCCTCTTTGTACCTCTGGTAGAATTCAGGTGTGAATCCATCTGGTCCTGGGATTTTTTTGGTTGATAGGCTATAAATTACTGCCTCAATTTCAGAACTTTTATTTGTCTATTCAGTGATTCAATTGCTTTCTGGTTTAGTCTTGGGAGAGCGTATGTGTCCAGGAATTTATTCGTTTCTTCTAGATTTTCTAGTTTATTTGCATAAAGGTGTTTATAGTATTCTTTGATGGTAGTTTGTATTTCTGTGGAATCAGTGGTGATATCTCCTTTATCATTTTTTATTGTGTCTATTTGATTATTCTCTCTTTTCTTATTTATTTGTCTGCCTAGCAGTCTATCTATTTTGTTAATCTTTTCAAAAACCAGCTCCTGGATTCACTAATTTTTTGAAGAGTTTTTCATGTCTCTATCTCCTTCAGTTCTGTTCTGATCACAGTTATTTCTTGTCTTCTGCTTGCTTTTGAATTTGTTTGCTCTTGCTTCTCTAGTTCTTTTAATTGTGATGTTAGGGTGTTGATTTTAGATCTTTTCTGCTTTCTCCTGTGGACATTTAGTGCTATAAATTTCCCTCTAAACACTGTTTTAGCTGTGTCCCAGAGATACTGGTACATTGTGTCTTTGTTCTCACTGGTTTCAAAGAATTTATTTCTGCCTTAATTTCATTACTTACCCAGTAGTCATTCAGGAGCAAGTTGTTCAGTTTCCATGTAGTTGTGCAGTTTGGGGTGAGTTTCTTAATCCTGAGATCCAATTTGATTACACTGCGGTCTGAGAGACTGTTTGTTATGATTTCCATTATTTTGCATTTGCTGAGGATTGTTTTACTTCCAATTATTTGGTCAACTTTAGAATAAGTGTGATGTGGTACTGAGAAGATTGTATATTCTGTTGATTTGGGGTGGAGAGTTCTGTAGATGTCTATTAGGTCCACTTGGTCCAGAGCTGAGTTCAAGTCCTGAATATCCTTGTTAATTTTCTGTCTCATTGATCTGTCTAATATTGATAGTGGGGTGTTAAAATCTTCCACTATTATTGTGTGAGAGTCTAAGTCTCTTTGTAAGTCTCTAAGAACTTGCTTTATGACTCTTGGTGCTCCTGTACTGGGTGCATATATATTTAGGATCATTAGCTCTTCTTGTTGCATTGATCCCTTTACCATTATGTAATGCTCTTCTTTGTCTTTTTTGGTTTTTGTTGGTTTAAAGTCTGTTTTATTAGAAACTAGGATTGCAACTCCTGATTTTGTTTTCTTTCCATTTGTTTGGTAAAGATCCTTCATTCATTAATTTGAGCCTCTTTGTGTCTTTGCCCATGAGTTGGGTCTCCTGAATACAGCACACCAATGAGTCTTGACTCTATCCAATTTGCCAGTCTGTGTCTTTTAATTGTGGTATTTAGCCCATTTACATTTAAGGTTAATATTTTTATGTGTGGATCTTATCCTGCCATTGTGATGCTGCTAGCTGGTTATTTTGCTGATCAGTTGGTTCTATTTCTTCATAGTGTCAATGGCCTTTACAATTTGGTATGTTTTTACAGTGGCTGGTACTGGTCGGTCCTTTCCATGTTTAGTGCTTCCTTCGGGAGCTCTTGTAAGGCAGGTCTGGTGGTGACAAAATCTCTCAGCATTTGCTTGTCTGTAAAGGATTTTATTTTTTCTTCACTTATGAAGCTTAATGTGGCTGGATATGAAATTCTGGGTTGAAAATTATTTTCTTTAAGAATGTTGAATATTGTCCCCACTCTCTTCTGGCTTGTAGGGTTGCTGCAGAGACATCTGCTGTTATTTTGATGGGCTTCCCTTTGTGGGTAACCTGACCTATATCTCTGGTTGCCCTTAACATTTTTTCCTTCATTTCAACTTTGGTGAATCTGATAATTAGGTGTCTAGGGGTTGCTCTTCTTGAGGAGTATTTTTGTGGTGTTCTCTATATTTCCTGAATTAGAATGTTTGCCTGTCTTGCTAGACTGGGGAAGTTCCCCTGAATAATATCCCGAAGAGTGTTTTCCAACCTGGTTCAATTCTGCCTGTCATTTTCAGGTATACCAGTTAAAGGTAGGTTTGATCTTCTCACATAGTCCTATATTTCTTGGAGTCTTTGTTTGTTCCTTTTCATTCTTTTCTCTCTAATCTTGTCCTCATGCTTTATATCATTAAGTTGATCTTCAATCTCTGATATCTTTTCTTCTGCTTAATCAACTCAGCTATTTATAATCATGTATGCTTCACAAAGTTCTGGTGCTGTGTTTTTCTGCTCCATCAGGTCCTTTACATTCTTCTCTAAACTGGTTATTCTAGTTAGCAATTCCTCTAATCTTTTTTTAAAGTTCTTAGCTTCCTTTCATTTAGTTAGAACATGATCCTCTAGCTTGGAGGAGTTTGTCATTACCCACCTTCTGAAGCCTACTTCTGTCAAATTGTCAGACTCATTCTCTGTCTAGTTTTGTTCCCTTGCTGGCAAGGATTTGTGATCCTTTGGATGAGAACAGGCTTTCTGGTTTTTGGAATTTTCAGCCTTTTTGCACTGTTGTTTTCTTATCTTCATGGGTTTATTTACCTTTGGTCTTTGATGTTGGAGACCTTCTGATTGAGTTTCTGTGTGGACATCCTTTTTGCTGATGTTGATGCTATTCCTTTCTCTTTGTTAGTTTTCCATCTAACAGTCAGGCTTCTCTGCTGCAGATCTGCTGGAATTTGTTAGAGGTCCACTCCAGACCCTGTTCACCTGGGTAGCACCTGCAGAGGCTGCAGAACAGCAAAGCTTGCTGCCTCTTCCTTCCTCTGGAAGATTTGTCCCAGAGGGGCACCTGCCAGATGCCAGCTGGAGCTCTCCTGTATGAGGTGTCTGTTGACTCCTGCTGGATGTGTCTCCCAGGCAGAAGGCACAGGGGTTGGAGACCCACTTGAGGAGGCAGTCTGTCCCTTAGCAGAGCTCAAGAGCTGTGCTGGGAGATCCACTGCTCTCTTCAGAGCCAGCAGGCTGCAACATTTAAGTCTTCTGAAGCTGTGCCCCCAGCCACCCCTTCCCCCAGGTGCTCTGTCCCAGGGAGATGGGAGTTTTATCTGTAAGCCCCTGACTGGGGCTGCTGCCTTTCTTTCAGAGATGCCCTGCCCAAAGAGGAGGAATCCAGAGAGGCAGTGTGGCTACAGCAGCTTTCCCTAGCTGCAGTGGGCTCTACACAGTTTGAACTTCTAAGTGGCTTTGTTCTCACTGTGAGGGGAAAACCACCTACTCAAGCCTCAATAACAGTGGACACCTCTCCCCCCCACCAGGCTTTACTGTCCCAGGTTGACTTCAGACTGCTGTGCTGGTAGCAAGAATTTCAAGCTAGTGGATCTTAGCTTGTTGGGCTCCATAGGGGTGGGATCTGCTGAGCCAGACCACTT
This sequence comes from Alouatta palliata, assembly GCA_004027835.1. Taxonomy (NCBI): domain Eukaryota; kingdom Metazoa; phylum Chordata; class Mammalia; order Primates; family Atelidae; genus Alouatta; species Alouatta palliata. Next base: position 40,587 of record PVKV010008601.1, read on the forward strand.
GGATCCCTGGCTTCAGATCCCTTTCCAGGAGAGTGAATGGTTTTGTCTCACTGGCATTCCAGGAACCACTGGGGTATGAGAAAAAAACTCCTGCAGCTAGCTCGGTGTCTGCCCAAATGGCCACCCAGTTCTGTGCTTGAAACCCAGGACCATGGTGGCATAGGCACCCAAAGTAATCTCCTGGTCTGTGGGTTGCAAAGACCAGAGCAAAGCATAGTATCTGGGCAAAATGCACCATTACTCACAGCACAGTCCCTCAGGGCTTCCAGTGGCTAGGGGAGGGAGTTCCCCAACCTCTTGGGATTCCCAGGAGAGGGGACACCCCACCCTGCTTCAGCTCACCGTTTGTGGGCTGCACTGACTGTTTAACCAGTACTAATGAGATGAGCCAGATACCTCAGTTGGAAACGCAGAAATTACCTGCCTTCTCTTTTGATCTTGCTGAGAGCTACAGACCAGAGTTGTTTCTGTTTGGCCATCTTGCCAGCCTGTCTCAACTAAGTTTTCTTATTTTGTATGTATATCCAATAAACCAGATTTAGTGGTCAATAGTGATTTTCAGAATAAATAAATAAATAATAAACACTGTTTTTTTTTTTTTACTGCACTACAAATGCATAGAAATCGTGTCATTTATAATTTATATGTGTTAAAATGTTGGGTAAAATATTTTTACTCTACTTTAAGTATCTAAGTTATTAAATATAACTGGCTGCATTTATTTTATTAAAACTTCCAAAATAGTTTTTATAGCTATACAAATTATAGGATTATCTACATATTGCACCTATAAAATGTTACTTAAATATGATTTTAGTTTTTTATAGCCAGAAGTATAAAGAATGCTTCAAAATCTTAATCATTTAGAACTAAAATTATGTCTGGTGTCTTCAAATACAGATTTACATTTGTGTTAAAGATACTGGTTATTTCCTCAAGTCAAATCATGGAATTGATAAGTGGAGTTGAAAGCAGTTTTAATAAATATGCATTGGTTCCTATGTGGCTATTCATGCTGAAATAGCACACTAAAACTCTACAAAAATCTGTTTTATAAAAAGAAACTTTTGGAAGTAATAATTATATAAATTAATGAAAAAATGAATAAACATAAGTAATGCAATAAACATTAAATTATTGATCAGTGGAGATCCTGGATTCTAAGACAATGAAAATATTAAAAAATTTTCTCAGGAAAAACATTTTGGGGCAACTATATATATATATATATATTTATTTTCCTCCCTATTATTTCAGAGGCTATATCATAAAGGTGAAATAAATGAAAACTTAAAAATTTACATTGACTAAGAATTTAACTTTTGAAACTCAAACATCTGTATCTTTCATATATATGTACATATGTGAAATATATAGCTATGATAGATATATGTACACATACACATACACACATACTTACATAGTGGCCAGAGATATCTCTACTTCAGATATACATTTTTTCATATATCTTTCATAAGTATTATTCACATATGTATTTCATATATGTATATATATATATTCACACAAACATAGCCCTGATTTCTTCTGAGCACATACATTTATTATTATCTTAATTTGGAAGTATTTGAAATAAAGTATTAGGTGTTTTTTAGTACAAGTAGAATTCGGCTAAAAGCAAAAGCAATGGAAACATTTTCAAGGACAAATTTACTTATCGTAGCAATGCCACTTATTTCCATATAACAGAAAGTATTATTTATACATTTACTATTTGGGTTAATTAATTTTTTTGCCCTGGTGGAGACCTGAAGCAATTTCAAGACAGAATTTTTAGAATTGAGAGGAACCATGAAAAGTTGAAATGTATAAACATAGAAGCTTGCTAATTCTAGACACTTTCATATTTAGCTATTGTGTTTTATCTGTGCCTTTGTACAAGATACCCAACCTTGCAAAGCCTGGATTTCCATACATGAAATATAGCTAAAGATGCCTACACTATTTGGTGGGGAAGTCCATGTGAAAATTAGTGTAAACTCTTAGACAGAGACTGATGGCCTCTTCTTCCTTTTCATAATCATTGTCACAAGAAACACAATGCTTCTGTTGCTTTACCTAATTCTACTGTTTCATACAAGAAAATTAGAGCTGGTCACTGAATTAAACTGTATCTGTTACCTTCCTATTCTAAGTATCTTCAAAAGAATGGGAAGGTAACAAACACAATTTAATAGCTATATAGTTAACATCTGTAAGACATATCTTTAATAGACATACAGATAACATCTCTAAGAGATCTGGCAGCTTCCCTTTTAGTAATTAACCTGCACACATATCATTTATTTAAACAATATCACGTTTTTTGAGTATGGGGAGATTTGAAGCACAAGAATTAATGGTTATGAGCTTATTAAAGTACAATTATTCTACTGAATATTGTTTTAGGTTTGAAGTAAAATGTTAATTGAATTGGGAATGTTTTTGATAATAAAAAGTTGCTTCTGAACAAACATTATGAAATTTGATTGATTCACTAAGCTTGGTCTCCAGTACTCACATCAATGCTTTTAGCTTTCAAAATAAATTGTATCAATTATTGCTTAAATTTAACCTTGATGAAAAACATTTCTAGCCCATACTTACCATTAATGTCTACATATTTAACAAAGATGTTGCGGGTTAGCTTCACTATTAAGTGAAGGCTGTTTAAATTAGGCTTACTGAAATGGACACACACACAAGTTATTTGCATAGCTCTGAAAATCTGAAAGGGAAACGGAAGTTCCTGAGGATCACTGCCAGTTCTGTTTAAGCCTAGATTCCTTTTCTGTAAAATGGGGATGATAATAATGATATGCCCCTCTGTGTCTGTTTTTAGAACAATTGAATAAAATGATCAATCAATTTTAGCAATGCTCATTATTATACACACACAAGGCACTGTGCTATCCTCTATAAAATTATAGGATGGACAAGATGTAGTAATTATCCTTGTATCAATTTTCTATTGCTGCTGAAACAAATCACCACAAATGTACGGGCTTAGAACAACACTAATTATCTTACAGTTTTGTATCTCAAAAGTCTGTTGCTGGTGTCACGAGGCTAACATCAAGGTCTGTATGGCGGAGTTCCTTTCAGGAGTCTCTCAGAGAGAATCTGTTTCCTCACTCATTGAGACTGTTGGCAGGACTAATTTGCCTGCATTTGCAGGATTCAGGTTCCTGTGGTCTTGCTGGCTGTAAACTCTGGGCCATTATTAACTTCTTGAGGCTGCCAGATTTATGGGTTTCTGGTTTCCTTCTCTATCTTCAACATCAGCCATGATAAATAGAGTCTCTCTCATGCCAAATCTCCCTGACCCACCAGTAAAGGTTCTTAGCTGTTAAGAATTCCTGTGATTACAGTGGATCACCTGTGATAATCCAGGATCCTCTCCCCATCTGAAGGTCCGTACCCATATGCAAAGGGACATCTGCAAAGTCCCTTCTGCTATGTGACATGACACATTCACGGGTCCCAGGAACTGGGGCATAACCTCTTTGGGAGAGGCATTATCCTTTCTACCACAAACCTGAACCTTTTGTATATCTGGGAAAGTAAATAAAACAAGTATATAAATAACAGCCATATAAATCCAAATGTGCATCTTGCTTTAAAAAACTACAAATTCATTGTGACATATCTCATTAGAAGAGAGTAATATAACTCTACCTTTTATCATATATCATTATAAAGCTTTTATGCTAGGATTTTCCCCTGTATAAGGGATTGTTTTCTCTTATCCTGGTCTCCTTGTCCCTCATCGATTGCTGTTCCCGCAGCAATTACAGAGCAGTGAAGATGAAGTGGAAATGCCACTTACAGAGGGAAAGCATTTCCCATACTCAGGAAGTACAGCTCCTACCCGGTGGACTTGGGGCATCCTGGGTATTTGTTCAGATAATCAACTTTAAGGCTTTTTAAAGAATTTATTTTGTGAAATATTTGTATAGAAATGCTCCTGTTCCTTCCTTGTTTACCCTTAAGAGATTATGATCAGAGGTTAGTTATGTGACATTGGCTCTCTCCCCTGTGGCTGAATTCCTGAGAACATTGCCAATATTAGCAGACCATATTGCATTTCTCCTATCTTATTTTTTTCCCCTTTTCATGTGTCTGTCATTATCATCTGTTGCCCTTTGTCATAACCTAATTCTATTCTTCAACTCAATCATGGCAGAACTCAGTTTTTTCCTTGACCTGTATCTAGCTGTACAGAGTTTTTCATTTTTTAAGTATAAAAATATTTCCTCCCTCTACTTGAGTATTCTACTGGAACTTCCCAATTTAAGCACCTATATGTATCTTCATCTCTTCCTTTCTGATGGAGTTTCACAGCAGACTGGTTAATAGCTAGCTGGTTTCATATGAGTAAAATGACAGCTTTCGAAGTGCTAAGTTTGTGTCCTAAAGACAGGAAGCACCTCCTTCATCATAACACAAGATAAAGCCAAGGTAAAACAGAACATTGTAGGACAGGATTTAACCAATTAATAAAAAAGAAACCATAAGTCATACAGACAGAAGATAGAAGAAATGGCGATTCCTCAAGGATCTAGAAATAGAAATTCCATTTGACCCAGCAATCCCATTACTGGGTATATACCCAAAGGACTATAAATTGTTCTATTATAAAGACACGGCACACCCATGTTCATCATGGCACTGTTTACAATAGCAAAGACCTGGAACCAACCCAAATGCTCATCAATGATAGACTGGACAAAGAAAATGTGGCACATATACACCATGGTATATTACACAGCCATAAAAAATGATGAGTTTATGTCCTTTGTAGGGACATGGATGAACCTGGAAACCATCATTCTCAGCAAATTGACACAAGAACGGAAAATCAAACACTCACATGTTCTCACTCATAGGCGGGTGTTGAACAATGAGACATGTGGACACAGAGAGGGGAGCATCACATACGGAGGTCTGTTGCAGGGAGCTAGGGGAGGAACAGTGGGAGGGATAGTGGGGGAGGGATAAAGTGGGGAGAAATGTCAGGTTAGGTGATGGGGGCATGGTGGCAGCAAACCACCTTGCCATGAATGTACCTATGCAACAATCTTGCATGATCTGCCCATGTACCCCAGAATCTAAAGTACAATTTAAAAAAACAAAAAGAAACGGTGTGTGTGAGTACATGGATTTGGGAATCAGGCAACCTGAGCTTGGACTCCAGCTCTACCACTTGCTTCCTATTGAGCCTGGACAGGTAATTTACTGCAAAGCACAGATTTCCTTGTAGGATAAAAGACTATAAAAATATCCATCTCTGATAGTAGTCATGAAGAGATGATATATGTAAAATCTTGGCATATGCTAATTAGCCAATAACTGAAAGTGTAGATGTTTGCTCATACATCATCTAAAAGGACTGGTCCTACATCTGCAGTTAAGTGCACATTGGAAGAGAAGGCCTTTCCTGGGCAGCCTCCTGGGTAGGGTGAAGGGACAAAACTTGGGAGTGTATCGTGTTGAGCACATCTGCTCAGAGGTAACATTTAAGCAGTAAGTCTGGTGTTTGAAATTGTGTTATCAGCCTACAAGCATTATCTCTTTCAGTCATCAACATAACTCTATAATATAAACACAGTAAGACATTTGATAGAGGAGAAAAAACTCCTATGTAATAAGAAGAGAGAAAACTTTGCCTAGTACACATTGCTAGTTGGAAGTACGTCAAACAAATGAACCCAAGTTTTGCCCCCAGAACCTACATATTCATATTTCAAACCAAATTATCATCTTTCCTGGAAAGCAACCTCTTTTTCAGACATCTCTGTTTCTCTCAATAGAACAAAATTCTTAGTGATTTATTTTTCAAAGTCAAATATAAAGTAGATCTATGTTGTAGATGCAACCAAATTAAAGTAGCATGTTTATCTACTACAGCACAACAACTCCAGAAGGGAGAGGTTTAAACAGCTGTTTCTTCAGCTCTTGGCAGGGCTCAGCTGTGTGCCTCTTCTGCTGCTCACATGCGTACCTTCTCGTGCCGGTGCCGTCAGACTGGGCTAAAGCTGCTGTGGTTGCTGATCTGACTCCTTCATGCTCCTCCCAGGGGTTTCACTCTACGTTGTTGTTTTAAATAAGCTTTACTTTTTAAGAACAGTTACTGATGTGCAGAAAACTTGGGCGATACTACAGAGAGTTCACACATACCCCACACCCAGTTTTTCCTTTTACTAACATCTTCTATCAGTGTTGTGCACATGTTACAATTAATATGCCCATAGTGATGCATTGTTATTAACTAAAGTCCTGAGTTTTTTCAGGTTTTTTAATTTTTTTTTTTTTTTTTTTTTTTAGCTTTTACACAATGTCCTTTTTTGTTCCAAGATCTCATCCTGGATACCAAGTCACATTTAGTTGTCATGTCTCCTTGGTCTCCTCTTGGCTGTGACAATTGTGGCCTTGCTGTTTATGTGGTGTTTTATCTGCCAGGACCACACACACACAGACACACATGCACACACAGGCACACACACACACATGCACACCTGCACGCACATGCACACACCCGCATGCACACACACACACACATGTGCACACAGGCACACACACACGTACACACACCTTCACGCACGCACACACACACACATGCACACACACACACACACACACACACACACACACACACATTAGTTTGGATTTCTTTCTTACTGGCCAAAGGCTCTGAGATGAGGGAAGAAGAAGCTCCTGCATTCTAAAGCCTGGGCTCCAAAATCTCAGAACAGCACTTCCTCTGCCTCATCTTAGTCAGAGTAGTCACAGGCCCAGCCTAGATTCAAAGGAGAGGACGGAAGTCCCAGCTCTTGATGGGCAGAGAGGCTTGTGTGTGCAGGAAGCATGAGCAGAATAGTGAGATTGTCAAGGGTCATTTTAGGGTCAAGCCACACACAGATGCCAGGAAAATACCACCATTTGCTTAGTTGATTTTAAGCAAAGAATGATGAAATCATTATAATAAATTAAGAACAAAATGGTATATTGATATTGAATCCAAATTCTTATTTAAGCTATGTATCTCAAAATCAGTGCTTGCCATAGAATATCATGTCGTAACACAAATATCTATTTCTCACGCAATTGAATCACTCAGAAAAATATTTAATGTGCCATGTAATGTAGTAATTTGTTTTCTCTAGTAAATATAACAAATGCGTATATTTAAAATAAAATTAATCTTCCATTGCCATAGAATTCGGAACTGTGGCTTTTTATTTTTGAAGTTTAGGTTGTCTCTAAGCATAAAAATGGAAATGCTGATCCTGTGACAACACAGCCTGAATTTTCTGCTTTGCAGATGCCAGGTTTATTTTTAAATGGTGTGAATCAAATCTGTGCTGAGAGGCCAACTTCAAAATATAAAAAAAAAATTGGCAATGGGAAGATTGTGCTGGTTTGGCTGAAGTGAAGCGCTCTATAGCATTTCATTCTAGTGGAGCGTCTGACTGTGAAACTCTTTCCAATTGTAATTTTCTTTGGTTTGCCAAAAGGGGATTATAAACTAAATTCACTGTTGCGGGAAATGTCACCTGTCCTTTGAAAGAAAATAATAAATCAAAATGGCTCTTGTTCATTATGTTTAAAAGGAAAAAAAAAATGTTGATCCACCTTGGAATCTTCTCTCATTTCTTGACAAAGCAAGTAAATAAATAAAACAGAATTTTATTGTAACTGTTAATTCTTGCTCATCTCAAATGGGGAAAAGGGAAATCTTCATTCAATACATAGTCATAAAGAGAAAATATAAGAACAGAGACAGAGACAGAAAGAGAAATTAGATGAATAGTAAATCAAGACCCTGGTAGATTGCCTCCAGTCAGATATTCAGTTAAGAAAGGTATCTTTAAATTATGTTTCTTTGACAGATACTATATTACAAATTCAAAAATGTGGGGTAAATAAAAACAAAAGGAATAGATAGCTATTCCTCAAAAATTCTAAGGGCTTGCATATTTTGCTTTAAGCAAATAAAGACAAACTTATCAAATATAGCAGAGCTTGAAATTCTCCGAGTTCTTTTGCTGTAACAATGTCTTTTTCAGTTATTTTAGCAATAAACATTGCCCGTGATGAGTACATACCACTTCAGAGAAAGAAAGTGATGCTTCTGATTTATTGTATGGACTATGCTACATCACTTTAAACAAAGTAATTGTTAATGCTACTTTGTACGTATTAATATGAAAATGTAGAACATCATTTTAATAGTTGACGCTACCATCATAAACTCCATCTATTATTGCTATTGTTATAATCATGTACTAATAATAACATCTGAAATGTTAATGCGGTGACAAATTTGGAAATAGCCATAGACTGCAAAGCTGGAAGATAATGGCTTACAGTATTTGCTCTCTAACGACATGATTTCAGAAGTGTAATAAACCAATATGTCAAAGAAGCCAATAAGCCCATGACAAAGCTACGTAGAATTTGGATCGAGTGTTATATCACCACTCTGCATTTTCTAGTATGGTTTGGCTTGGTTTAGTACAACCACCTTTTAAAATGTGGTTTTAAAATTAAAAAATATTGCCTATTAATTGATTTTTACGTACTGATTTTAACTGTATAAAACTATAAGTCCAATATAACTGGAAACTTTCATTCGAGTAATGCAGAAAAAGAAAACAAACATTGTCTTTTTTTATCAAGCCAGGTTTAATATGATGACCCTCAAACAAACACCAACACTAGTGTACACGGCACAGCCTCGGGGGCTTGTTCTGTCCGTTTTCTGGCACCGAAGAAAGAGTACCTTCCTATGACTGCACTGACATCTTACTGAGATAAACCACAAAACAGCAGGTTAGGAGAAAATCTGCACTCTATTTAAATTCTGATTTTGAATCAAAGAAAATTAATAGATGGAAAGATAAATAGATGAATACATAGAACCCTTGGCAAACATTTGCATGGTTTCACGTTGCTGGTATGTTTTTATTTCTTCCTTGTTTTAGATTTCCTGGTATATAGAGAAGTTGTTGTTGTTGCTGTTTTTCTGTTTTAACTGCCATTTTAATTTTAATTTTTTACTTTTTAAATTTTTTATTATTGAGTTTTAGGGACTACTTAAATTTTGTATTAGCTATTAACTCTGGGTCAGCTTCTCACTTGTCATCCTATCTGAATTTTCACTGACATGAAAAGGACACTTTCCTTTGTAGAATCATTAGTAGAGCGTCTTTTCCAAACTGTATACATGTCGAGACTTTTTTAACACTTGTGCAAATAATCTACTCACAGCACCCAGTAAAAGTCCAATAAATGCTATTGGCTGACTGCTTCCTATCTGGCTCAAAAATAGGGAGAAAATTAAACATGTTTCTGGTACATTTCCCAGCTTCAATATTTTAACTTCTCAAAGGAGCTAAACGTGCTTGGAAATGGTGTACGACATTTTAATTATGCTACCAGAAGAATCTGAGAATAGTGAACATATTGAGAGACGGGGCAGAATGGAAGAAGAAAGTGATACTGATTTAAAGCCAAATTATCTGATGTTTACATCTTTTAATACTTTGCCCCAAATTTCAGACATGAAATCTAGTTTTTCAAATGCAATTATGTATGGAAAGCATCAAGGATAGTCACGCCTGACAAAAGCAGGGGTCAGACTGAAGGACACACCATTCTTTAGTCAAAACACGAAAGTTAATTGCAAAATACACAGGGATAAAAAGAAATATTAAATATAAAGTTTTGAAATAGAACATTTTGATGTCGATATGTTTCTTTTATCTTCAAACAACCCAATCATTTTGAAATTCCTTGAGTATTATCCAGGTAATGAAAAAATATGCTTTCTCAACAATTATAAAATACCAGGCATTGATGGATATTTAGACACAGCTTGCACGACATTTTTAGCTATTATACTAGCAGGAGGCATGACAGAATGTGGAAGAACTGTAGCTCCTCGTGACATGGTTTGTGTGGTCTCCATTACTCGAAACAATCTAAACTTAAAAAGTATACGACTTCGCCAAAATGAGGTGAAAACCTTTTTAGAATGAAAGATTGCATTAAATGAGTAATTTGGCATCACACTTGAGAGGAATGAACATGAATTATTTTTTAATCCGAAGAAATTGACTTGTTCATGCAGATGTAATGAACACCTGTTTAACAAGTTATTAATCTTTATGAAGAGCTACTAACATTTCTGTTACGACTGAACAAAAAGAGACTTTTGGGGGTCACTTTCTTCCAGTTTTCTCCATTCTCTTGCCCCTTTTCCTCCTGGTTCCCTCCAATTCACTTCTCATCCATCCTCAAGAGCTTATAAATTGGCATCATAACTCTAGACCAAAATAACGTTCTGAGAACTGAATGCTCATTCTTCATTCATTTTCCCACACTGTTTGCCAAAAATGTTTTTTTGGCATCCGAAATTCACATTCCAACAGTAACAGAAATTGCTGAGTATTCAATAAATACTGAGAACTGTGCTTGAAATCCGTGGAAGCCATGCCTGAGGACCAGCTCCTGATGAAATTGCCCACCCTCATTGTGAATCAACGGTTTCCATCAGAGCTGTGCTGCCCATTCTCATGACTAATCTTCCCGTGAATACTCAGGCTTCTCTGCTACTTACAGTGTGGCAGGCATCATCTGGCAGTGTGTTAGAAATGTGAATCAGAATCTGTAGTTTCATAAGACCACAGGTGACTCATGTGCAAATGAGAGACTGAAAAGCATTCGCCTGGATCTATCCACTCTCCTGAAAAACAGAGCAGTACCATCCCCAAACCAGAGCTCTCTCTGCAGTGCTTTTCCAAATGGCTCCTTCATATCTTTTGGGGTCTTTTCTCCTGCTCAGACACTTCCCTTTTCTAGGCAGCAGAAAGAGGCCAGTTACACACCCCAGGGGCGTGGAGAGACACCTGCCTCTAACTCATGCGCTTATGGTCAGTACCACGTTCACAAGATGAATGATGTCTAAGCCTTACTTTAACGATCTGAAATGAAAAACTGATTTTCTCTCCCCATTTGGAACCTCATCATTTTGTGCATAAATAAAATATTTGAAATTCACTACTAAACATTTGTAATATGAAGATTTTTTACAAACATTACAACATTGTCTTCATGCCATTGTCTTTATACCATTCCTAGGAGAGAGATCAGCAGCTTTATCCTGACTTACAGGTTTGGAGTGGACTATAAATAAATTGTGAAGGTATCTTAAATTAGCTTTTCCAAACTGGAATTAGTGTCCTGTCTTAAAGTCTGCAAGAATTACAAGCCTTGAGGAAGAGAATCATTGGTGGTTTCAGAAGCTCTGACAGCTAGGTAGAGAATGATTTAGTATACAGCTCAGTTCCCGAACATTCTCATTGCTGACTCTGGTTAAAAAAAATCCTGCCAAGACAAAAACGTTATTTCTAGTCTATATAAATCCCTCTCATTCAAACTTAAACATAATAACTAATAATATCCAGAATGATGACTTGAATTATATAATCAGTGTTAAGTGGATTTTAAATACGGAAAATTTCACGAACTTTCTTGGCTTTAACTAAAAATGATTTGAATATGGTAAGGAGTTTCCTATGTGTACATGACTATGCAGTGTGGCTCTGACTCTGATTGCATCCAATGTTCCATCTGGTTAAACCATGTTTACTCACTTCTCCCCTCTATCGATGCCCTTGTTGAAACTTTCCCTCAATACTCCTACGAGGAGCCTTTAAAATGCTCTGAATCTATCACAGAGATGAATGCCAGGGAAGTCAATTGTAACAAACCGTGAAATAACTTAAATGTCTATTAGTAAGAAAGTAATTAAATTAAAGATGCTGTGCACTCATGTGATGTAATATTTCACAACTGGAAAAAAGTAAGATAGAATACAGTTGATTATTTGGAAAAATGACCATATATATTGCTAATTTCTAAAACAAAAAGAAAAGTTTCAGAATAAAGTGTGTAATAATTGCACTTGTGTTAAAACTCTATATGCCCATAGCTTGAGACACAGGAAGGTAAATAGATTAATATCTATAGCTATAGATACATTAAAATAAAGAAGGGTGGATGGATAGATGGGTAGAAAGGAAGTAGAAAACGAATCGAAAGATTCTGATGTTCCTGGGGAGTTCGAATGAAATGTGAGAAAAACTTTCACTTTCTTCTAAAAATTACAGATTGAATTTTTGTAAATGCGTATTACACTTAAATTTTTTAAATTGTTAATTTTTGTAGGTATGTAACTGAGTATGCTTATTTTTCTAAGAGATAGCTTAATTATTATTTTTCTCTCTCTTCTTTTTCCTCCCCTCCTTTTTTTTCACTTCTTACTTAGCTCTTTAGAAATGCAGTTATAGCCTTTTACTATACCAGGTACTTCTTACAGGCCAAGTTCATCTCCAGGGCCGAACCCTCACCCATCAGGAGGCTGCCTCGGGAGGTAACAGCTAATTGACAACTCAAAGTATGCCTGCTAGAGTTTTCCACCACCTTTACAACCTGTTTCTGCCCATGAAGAAGCCAACTTGATTACCCGGCAGATAAGGCACCAAAGTAAGGATGCAGACCTCTTACCTGCTCAGTTCCATCTCCCATAGTTCAGTTCTCCTGAGAGAACATATTCTAAATTATATGTACATTCCTAATCAGTTCTATTCTTTCCTATAACATGATTCTTCCAAGACAGTTCTTCCAACTGTTGAATCTTCAACACAGATTCATGGTTGTTAGAGAAAATATCTTTATTGGTTATGTCCTTCATGTTGCAAACATTTAATTTAAATATTAGATTGGTGCAAAAGGAATTGCGGTTTTCAGCATTTCCCTTCAATTGCAAAAAATGCAATTACCTTTGTACCAACCTATATTTAATTTAAAAATAAAGTTAATTGGACCATAATATGACCCATAATTAAATTAAATTATGGGTCATAATTTAAAAAGGCCCACTTTCTCCTCCAAAAGGGAAGCAGCACTCTTACCATAGGAGCCTGTGGTAGGAAGTTACCATAGGAGCTTCTTCCCCTATGGTAGCTTTGGAATAAAAAAAAGTCACTTTCTTTATAGCAGACCTCACTCTTTTTAACTGGACTCAGCAAGTGGCAAGGGGCTGAACCTGCATTTCGGTTCGAGGTACAGAGTAGGTATATACATTTATGGGGTATATGAGATATTTTGATACAGGCATTCAGTGTTTAATAATCACAAAACAGTGTACCCATCACCGCAGGTATTTAACTTTTGTGTTACAGATAATCCAATGTAGAATTAAATTATTATTGACTATAGTCATCCTGTTGTTCTATGAAACACTAGATCTAGTTTTTTCTTTCTATTTCTGTACCCAGTAATACACTTAAATTTTTACCGTTATATCTTTTCAGAGTACATGGTGTTTACTTCACGTCCCAGATGCTCTGCTTGTCTCATAGCTAGACATCGCATTTACTCAGTCATTTATTCCCCACTTAGCGTCTTAGCTATTTCTACTCACTGCCTGTTGTCTGAAATTGCCTTCTACCTCGATTTGGCCTTTCTTTGCATTTCCAAACTTTAAATTTTTCCTCTCTTGGGAAAGAATGACTTCGGTCATTCCCATCTACTGAGCATGACTTTGGTCATTTTCCCTCTTAGTCCAAAGACCAACTAACTTTATTTTTAAATTAAATATAGGTTAGTGCAAGAGTAATTGGGGTTTTTGCCTTTGAAAGTAAATGGCAAAACCCAAAATTAGTTTTGCATGATCTAATATTTAAATTAAATGCTTCCAACATGAGGCACACAACCAATAAAGATATTTTCTCTAACAATCATGAATCTGTGTTAAACATTCAACAATTGGAAGAATTGTCTTGGAAGAATCATGTTATAGGAAAGAGTAGAACCAATTAGGAATGTACATATAATTTACAATCTCTCTAGAGAATTGATCCCGTACTTAACCAATTAATAATGAGTCATCCTGGCTGCTTCAGGACTATTATTCTAAACTCTTAACCCTTTGAATTAAATTGGTATTTTACTAATTTGCAGATGCCTGGCAGATTCCTTGACACCTGCATTCCACCCCACTAGAAATTTCCTCTTTAGCAGCCACTTCATGGCAGGGATGGCACCGCTGCCCTCCGCCCCCTCCCACCCCTCCACTATGCTTATGGCTTTAATAGAGTTGTCTGCTTCTGAGTTATCTGCCTCGTACTGTGATTGCCTCACTTCCATTCCATTTGCTTGGCATGCAGCACTGTTTCGCGCGAGGTGGGCACTTAATAAATGCTGCCAACCATGTAAAGGTAATGAGAGCAGTTACATGAGCAGCTCAACTCCATTTATTCAGCGAGTGCTTGTTGCACATTTACTCTGTACATTGTGTTACATGTTAATGGAAGGCTGTAAAATGATTCCATTTACTCATCACTGCAATGAGGCCATTGAACTGCATGATCTTTAAAGTGAACTACATATCTAGTGCTCTGTGATTCCACATGTAAATTTCTACATGAGAGAAGAAAGCCTCTTTCCTTGATTTAAACTTATGTATGCAGAAATACAATACTTGTATGTGAAAATACCAGAAAACACAAGCAAATATTTAAGTAGTGTGAAAAGTACTAATGGAATCTTAAGTAATTTGAGAGAGATCAGTGGGGAATGTTTTTTGGACAAGGTGGGTCTTTAGCAGAGTCTTTAAGAACGTGACGAATAGGACTCAGCAGAGTAAGTTTGAATTAATTCCAGGTAGTGAATGGAGGAGAAATTCAGTGTTCATTCTTATCCCTTCCACACCCAGAAATGAAACCATAACCCCTTTACTTAGAGGTAGGATGATTTGCATTTACAGTCAGTGCAACATTTGACAAAATATAAAGGTATAGTTGTGACTTAGTGAACACTAAGAAATGCAATAGTGCATCTGGCAGAAGGAGGAAGGCTGGAATTTCAGAGGAAAAAGAACTGGAGAGGAAAAGGCAGTGGTGTGAAGGAGAAAAGAGAGGAGCTGCAAATATCCAGGGAAGACCTGAACACCTGCATTTTA
Organism: Alouatta palliata; assembly: GCA_004027835.1. NCBI lineage: Eukaryota > Metazoa > Chordata > Mammalia > Primates > Atelidae > Alouatta > Alouatta palliata. The sequence goes on from PVKV010008601.1 coordinate 55,615, forward strand.
CGGCTCTGTGTTTTCGCATGACGCTGGTAGAAAAGAGATCTAGAAAGAGGAGTGTTAATGTTCCCAGTCTCCAACTCAACTCTGTACAACTGAGATTTACAAAACATAACCCGAGTTAAAGCTTGATTAAAATTCTAGGTCTTCTATGTATCTGTTTGGTAAGAAGCTGGACATAGATGTAGGAAATGGTAGCCAGGAACTTCACTGGTTCAGGGTGGCTAATCAAGATTGTTTCCTAGTCAAAAAGATGAGAGTAAAGAAAGCAACCCAGCTTCCCTCCAAGAGCGTCCTAGCAGCCTTAGATGAGACTAACTCCAGGAACAGAAACGAACCCAGTGAGGCAGTCACGCTCATTTTAAAAGCTTAAAAAATCTGTAACACGTTTCAAGAAAGCACTAAATTTGTTGACCCATTTTTGAGACTTTGTCTTTAACGATTGCTCATACAATTTTAGAAGCCGACACAAACTAATAGAAATAGGCACAACTCAATATACTCTCTTTCTTATTACCACTAACTGATAACCTGAGTGAGCTACACTCTGTTTTTTATATTGGATTAAATAGAAATTGTTATTTTCTCTGCCTCTCCACAGACAACTCAAATCTGAACATGAGCTTCATAGAGAATTATGAGCAGGACTAGAGCATGCCTAGAATAAGAGGTCATAACACTGGCCTCAGAAAAAATCTATGACATTAGACCAATTGTGAATTCTGAGATTTGTTAGCATGCTATTCTGAAAGGAACCATGCAGACTGTCTAATTCAAACCCTTTTATTAATATTACAGATGTGGACAAAGAAAATGTGGTACATATACACCATGGAATACTACGCAGCCATAAAAAATGATGAGTTCATGTCCTTTGTAGGGACTTGGATGAATCTGGCAACCATCATTCTCAGCAAACTGACCCAAGAACAGAAAGCCAAGCACCGTATGTTCTCACTCATAGGTGGGTGTTGAACAACGAGAACACGTGGACTCAGGGAGAGGAGCATCACACACAGGGGACAGTTGTGGGGGTAGGGGAGAGACAATGGGGGGTGGGGAGGGAGGGGGAGTGGGAAGGGATAACATGGGGAGAAATGCTAGATATGGTATGCACCTAAAGTAAAATAAATAATTTTAAAAAATATATTACAGATGTGGAAACAGTTGGATTGTTCTGAGTGAAAATTCCTCCCCTTAATTGTGACCTTAAAAGTATACTTGATGTATCCATTCTGCCAAATGAGTAAGAGCTATTATGACAAAAAATATAACAGAAAAGCAGAATATTTCTTCTAAATAGCCACAATCGATATAAGATTTCCATGTCTCCTAACCTAGCCAACATGTGACACTGTTCTGGGCCAAGTTAAGGCTTTGGTGATTATTTTTTGTCTCTGCACTTCTCATGGAAACTCATGCAGAGATCATGATTTGAAAATGTTTCTTTCAGCTGTGTAATTTAATCAACCTGAACTCATAAGCCTCTCAAGATTTTAAGAACCGATTGTCCAGGCTCAGTGGCTCACTCCTGTGGTCCCAGCATTTTGGGAGCTCAAAGTGGGTGGATCACAAGGTCAGGAGCTCAAGACTCACCTGGCCAAGATGGCGAAACCCCGTCTCTATTAAAAATAAAATAAAAATAAATAAATTAGCCAGGCATGGTGGCGAGTGCCTGTAATCCCAGCTGCTCAGGAGGCCCAGGAGGCAGAGGTTGCAGTGAGCTGAGATCGGGCCACTGCACTCCAGCCTGGATGATAGAGCAAGACTCTGTCTCAAAAAAAAACGGGTTGATGTCATTCCCTTCTAGTCAAGATTTCAGCTAAAGAACAACTTGATACAGTCCATTTCGAGCTATTCTGTGTTCCTTAATTACAATAGACTTAGATGGAGTTGCCTTGGTAGGTTCTACAAAGACAGAGTACCGTGGTGGGTTTTGCTGAAAAAAATCTGAGAATCTACTTCCTAAGATTCTAATACAAAGATGTATATCTGTGTGTGTATATGTATGTGTAAAATTATACATAATATTTTTGTATATATATATGCATTCAGATAAACTTGTCTTTATTCTATAACTAAATTAAAAAAAAAAAAAAAAACATTTTTAAAGCTTTCCCGCTAGGCACGGTGGCTCACACCTGTAATCCCAGCACTTTGGGAGGCCAAGGCAGGTGGATCATGAGGTCAAGAGATCAAGACCATCCTGGCCAACATGGTGAAACCCCATCTCTACTAAAATACAAAACATTAGCTGGGTGTGGTGGCGTGTGCCTGTAGTCCCAGCTACTCGGGAGGCTGAGGCAAGAGAATCACTTGAACCAAGAAGGTGGAAGTTGCAGTGAGCTGAGATCACGCCATTGCATTCCAGCCTGGCAACAGAGTGAGACTCTGTCTCAAAAAAAAAAAAAAAGCTTTGCCATGATTTTATTTTTCTATCTTAAATTTTAGGTCTAAATGACGGATCCTCAAACTGACTACTCTCATAAATGCTCTTAAATACGTTCGCTTTCCTACTCACGTATAGCATGATTTTATAACATTTGAATCGAAGTCCTCATTCCTTATTTTAATCATTTATCCAACAAAAGGTAGAGGGCCAGTCTGTGCTGGGCACAGGCCTGGGCTCTGAGGATTCATCTTTGGCACAGAGCACCTGTTTCACTTACACAATAAGTATCATAGCACGTCATAAATGAGTAAAATATACATACTATCAGAAGGTGGTAAGTACTATGGAGAAACATATAGCATAGTAAGTAGTAAGGGGGACAGAAAATTTGGGGAGGTTGCAGTTTTAAATAGGGTGGCCAGCCAAAGACATCAATGAAAAGATAACATTAGAACCCAAAAACTGACTGTAGCTAGGGCATAATGGGAAAAGTGAATTTCAAATGCAGAAGTCCTGAGGCAGGAGCACGTGAGGCTGGAAGCCAGTGAACAGCCTGAGCAAAGAAGTCATATGGCCTCAAAGTGGACAAAGGACATGAGCAGCCACTTTTCAAATAAGACATATGAATGGCCCACAGGCATATGTAAAAATATTCCTTGTCACTAATCATCAGAGAAATGCAAATTGAAACCACAGTGAGATAGCGTCTCACACCAGTTAGAATGGCTATTATCAAAAAGACATATAATAGCTGATGTTGGAGTGGATGCAGAGAAAAGGGAACTCATACACTGCTGATAGGAATGTAAATCAGTTCAGCCTTTTTGGAAAACAGGGTGGTTTAACTCAAGCTTGAGTAGAATTACTCTGATGACTGTGCCGTGAACAGGCTGTTCCCGGATAGGGCTGAGATCCTCAGGATCTAAAAGGCATCACAGTACACATTACTTTTGTAAAGATTGTGTGGTAGTCCATTTTGTATTGCTATAAAGGAAACCTGAGGCTGGGCAGTTTATAAGAGGTTTCACTGACTCACAGTTCTGCAGCCTGTACCAGTAGGGCTCCAGCATCTACTTCTGGTGAGGGGTTCAGGAAGCTTAGAATCATGGTGGAAGGCAAATGGATAGCAGGTGTGTCACATGGTGAGAGGGAGCAAGAGTGAGAAGAGGGAGGTCCCGGACTCTTTCTAACAACCAGACCTCAGGTGAGCTCATTACCTTGGGGGCACCAAGCCGTTCATGAGGAATCTGCGCCCTATGACCCAAACTCCTTCTACCAGGCCCCACCTCCAACTTCGGAGATCCCATTTCAACATTTGGAGGGGACACACATCAAAGCCATATCAGACTGGAAGATTTTCTATGATATGGCTCTTGCAATTTAAGAAACCTCAGGCCCTTAACCAATAAGTGTGATGAGGCCAGGCACGGTGGCTCATGCCTGTAATCCCAGCACTTTGGGAGGCCGAGGTGGGTGGATCATGAGGTCAGGAGGCCAAGATCATCCTGGTCAATATGGTGAAACCCCATCTCTACCAAAAAATATAAAAATTAGCCGGGCATGGGGGCGCACGCCTGTAATCCCAGCTACTGGGGAGGCTGAGGCAGGACAGTAGCTTGAACCTGGGAAGCAGAGGTTGCAGTCAGCTGGTATCGTCATGGCACTCCAGCCTGGTGACACAGCAAGACTCCATCTCAAAAAAGAAAAACAAACGTGATGCTAAAGTATTCGGTTATAAAGCTATTGATGATTTAAACTTAGAAATTAGTGCTGGCTCTAGAAAGGAGTTCAAGATTCTTCAGGGAAGAAGTAATGACAGTGCAGTCAGGGTTGAGCAACCTATAAAATCCCTTACGTGGACCTCAGACTTCAGATTCTTTTAAGAACAAACAAACAATAAAACAATGGTGAAAAATAGCATAATGAGGAACACCTAAGACTGGAGAGTCAGAGAGAATTAAATTTTGATTCATGATACCTGCCTATTCCCTGTGAGACCCCACGTTAACTTACTTAGCAGGTTTGAGCCTCAGCTTCCACATCTGCTCATGCTGATAGTCACAGCACCAAACTCGAAGCGTTGTTAAAAGGTTTAAATAAAACAAAACTCTTAACACAGTACCTGTTGTGAGTGCCCAATAATGATAATTATCAGTTCTTAGCTACAATAATCGAAATGTCTTAATTACTTAAAGGCAAAAGAAACTTTATTTTTGGGAACTGCACAGGTTCAAAATACCTCATATATATTATACGAACTTGAAATTAGTTACTATCTTAGAGATTCAGTAAGAACACACTGCTGACAAACTTGGGAAAGAACAAGCTTACTTAATCAAACTCCAGTTAATTGACACAACAATTCTGTGACAATCTCCATTTCTTCTGTTCAACACAGATGCCCCGGCACGCTGAGACCCTGTAGCTGGTCACCTGTACTCCAAACCACTGTGCAATTTTACCCCCACAAGTTGGGGCCTATGTACATTAAGTGCTATGTGTATTTTTTCCTAAGATTGTTTATTCCAATTTCATGTATTATTATGATTATATACTTTAATTAGCTGTTTAATAAAGTGATGAAATATGAGAACAAAAGAGTTGTTTCCACAAAAACTAATAAAAATTCTTTTTGAAGTCTTTTCAATATAAACTGTTAAAATATGCTGTTGATTTTATGTGGGCAAGACAACGACAGCAAACCCCACTGGCAGGGGGAGGAATGTTCTGCAGGATTCCGCGTGCACATTGCTGGGGCAGTGTTGAGAAGAAATAATAAGCTAAAATTGTAGATGTATTATGAGTGTGGCTTATGAAAAAAATGGATCTTCAGTCTGTGCACCCATATTCAAAAATGGATCTCTTATAAAAAATTAACAATTAAACAGATAAGTAGATAATAAAATATAAAGGTATGTAAATGTCATTTTTTTATGGCTTTCCAATTTATTGTCTCTAATAATAAGTCAGCAAGTAGACTTGATTGAATCAGGTAAGGGGACATAACATTTTATCTCCTCCTACTGGGGTTCTTTCAGGTCTCCCCATGAGTGTCAATGGCCATGGAGAAGCAAGATTGACAAGCTGTTCAACTTCAGAGGCATGTACTCCTAGACCTTCACTGTTCAAGGCATTCCCCAGTAAAGACTTTCATAGTCTTCCCATACTTTTGCTCAAGACCTGTGGCTCGGGATAAAAGGGCAGGTAAAAATGGAATGAATGAGGCATTTCTCTAAGAGAGGAAATGTCTCTTCAGCTCTAAGGGAGGTATGGGGCTACAGATACCCCCTCTTTCCAAGATCGTCAGTCATATAACAGAAGAAATGGAAACTACTAAGAAACCTAAGCAGAGAAAAGAAAATGCAATAGCCATCGTTACATAAAGAGTTGATAATTTTAATTTTATAAAGCTCTAATATAAGCTTACAAATGATCATTTGCCAAGACTCCCAAGGTAAGTAGAAAAGAATATGTTTTAGTCATTAGTCATCTTAATAATATCAGAAAAGCCATGTAAGGAGAGGAGATCTGTTAAATATAGTCCTTATATTTACAAGGATTTTTTTTTTTTTTTTTTTTTTTGAGACACAGTCTTGCTCTGTCATCACCCAGGCTGAAGTGCAATGGCGCGATCTTGGCTCACTACAACCTCCACCTCCTGGCTTCAAGCAATTCTCCTGCCTCAGCCTCCCAAGTAGCTGGGATGACAGGCATGTGCCATCACGCCTGGCTAATTTTTGTATTTTTAAGTTATGGGGTTTCACCATGTTGGTCAGGCTGGTCTCGAATTCTTGACGTCATGATCCCCCTTCCTCCGCCTCCCAGAGTGGTGAGATTACAGGTGTGAGCCCCGGTGCCCAGCCTACAGGGATTCTTTATAGTCATCAGTGAAGATTTGTGCTAATTATTGCTTAAATGACTAACTCAGTCTTGTTTTATTTAATTTAGTCCCACTATACACACCCCAAAAACCGAACTGAAGCAAGGGAGAAATTTTGTAAAAAGACTCATCAAATGGTTTTACAATGGACTGTGGAGGAAACTTTCTTTGAAAGACTTTGTGTAAATTTTTAGAGGCTATGTATTGTTGACCAGAGTATCACACTTCCTAGCATGGCTTGGATGTAAAATAAATTGGACTTTTGATTGCATATGTGGAAATAAATGAAAATAAAACAAAACAGGACCAGTCTGCAAATAGCATGGATATTTTAATGTACCAAATTATAGTTTTGGTCTTGTGAACAAAAACATTCCTGTTCCTTAACCTGTTTTCTATAGTACTATTATATTTCTGTTAGGATTACTCTAATCCTTGTCAACTCGAGTATATTGGATTCTGTTATGGGTCAGCAGAGCATTTTCTCATACTTTTCCAAACTTAAACTATTATTCAGTAATTCAATAAGCACAATAATAGGTGAACAGGGCGCCACCAAGTCTACGAAGCAAAGACACAGATTTGTCCCTTCAGTGATTTAGACAGGAATGATGGCAATTCTTTATTTGTTGACCTCCCTTTTATTTTTCCCCTTCCAAACCATCTGCTCTCAGATTTTCCTCCTGAAAACAGAGCTCTAGGGTGGTCCTCCTCTGCTTAAAACTCCCAACGGCTGCCTGTTGCTCCAAGCCACAGTCCAGCGCTCAGCCTGGCCCCATAGCCCGAGTCAGGGAGCACCTACCTACTGGGAAATTGCTCTCCATCCTCCACCTCTTCTTTCCTATGCACTGTGCTGCTGCAAAGCTGCTGTGGCTCACTTAATTATTTTATGTTCCTTCAGCTTGATCAAGATCTCTCTTTTCTCCTCCATTTCTGCACATCCAAATTCTAGGACCCCATTCAAACCCCCTATATTTCAAATTCTTTCCTAATTCCCCAACCAGAAGTAATGTTTGGATTTCAGCAGCATGCTCCTTGTATCTTCAGAAGATATATGGTCCCTTTCTAGCTTGGATTAGAAGTTTCCTGTGAGCACCTTGCTCTTCCTACTGGGATGTGGCATTCCTGACAGCAAGACTGATATTGCTTCAGCTCTTTAACTCTTTTAATAGTTGCCATAGTTTATATGTTTGAAAATAAAATAAATATTTATTCATGGATAAGGTAGCAAGGATTCATTTAGAATACAAAAGACAGAGGATGCCCTCTCTGGGTCCCCTCCCACAACATCGTGGGAGCTGCATTTTCTGTCTCTCTCTGTCTAATAAATCACTCTTTCACACACACACACACACACACACACACACAGAAGCTTAGATCAGACAAAATGTAATGCTAACTATATAACAGAGTCAAATTAAGAGGCGGAATATTAACAGAATTATTTGCAAGCCTATATTGCATACCCCCAGATAGGATGCAATTTTAAATGGTTTTCAAAATGCGACCACTCTCATTTCACTTTCTTACCTCATTGCCACAAACATATCCTAAGTCATCAGCTGAAATGATCTGACCAGAACAGTCCCCTCGTTCCCCCTCCCTCATGTACCTAACCAGCACAATGACCTGATTGTTGTTCTGATTTTATTTTGACCCATATACAGGGCAATAACATGGTGATGTGGACAAGAATATGTGCTTTGGTATCAGATATCTCTGGGTTTTATTCCCTGCCCTGTTATTTCCTAATGGCATAATTTGTAGCATTCAGGCTCTCTGAGCTTCAGTTTGCTGATTTGTAAATCTAGGATATTGAAAAGGTTAGAATAGCTAATATTACTGAGACCTTGCTAAATATATACTGTTCTGAATGCTTTACATTTATTGTCTGAAATCTCAAAATAACTCTGTGAAGTGGGCACTGTTATTATCCACACACTTAGAGATGAAGTTCATACCATAATTATCCCCATATGACAGATGAAAAAATGACAGCTTAGGGAAGTTAACAGGTGTCTTGAGTCACACAATCACTGATGAGTGGAACTAGAACTGAAGCCCAGTTCCTATGATTTCAGAGCCCGTGAACAAAATGATTATTGTGAGGATGGCCTGCAAAGGTCAGTACTACTATCTGTTATGAAGAGTGTTTCTCAGGAATCCGGCTGAATGCTGTTATTATAAGTATGCGTAAGTTAATTTTACTCCAATTACAGAGACTCTCTAGTTGTGGGATTTAAGGAACAAATGCTACAGTCTGTATCGTGGGCACGCCCTATCTGTTGCCCTTAGGAGCCCTTAGCTAATTTTTCTTTTAATGTTGCAATTTCTTAAATTATGGCAACTGTTTTGAGTTAAATCGCTATTGCCTATCCACTTTGCCAGCTGAAGAATCTCACTAATGACTGAATATCCTAGGGCACTCTCTTCAAGTTTTAAACCCAGTACTTCCCCCACACTCTTTTCTAACTGCCCTCAAGCAGAGGAAGAAATATCCTACCAGGCGCAACAACCACCAGACAGTTCAACAGATTTTGCAAAGCACATTTTTCTGAACTATTCAGTAGAAGCTTCTAAATGTATCTTTATATGTTCTGAAACATATAAAACAAAGCACATTTTTCTGAATTATTCAGTAGAAGCTTCAAAACATAACTTTGTCTATAACGTTTCCCTGTTTAAGCTTTTATGATAAATATTATAATTTAAATGAATTATAGTCCTTAACATTATTTTAAAAAGCAAGGCTTTGATGGAGCAATGAGTTCCTTGTGAAGCACATGCCATCTTTAAAAATTAGCAAAGAAAGAACAGAATTACCAAATGCCCTCATTTACTGGCATTTTATTTCTATAGACATCAGCTCAATTTCTTCTAAACTAAAAGCTAATGAGGACAATGACATGTCCACAGACTTTTACTGGATTATATATGCCACAGGCGTACGATGTGAGCCCTGTAGCAAGTTGGATGTAGCATTGTCCATTCTACATTGTTGGTACGTTGGGAATGGGTTTTTATAGATTCGAATTTGCCAGGAACATTACTAGGGCTATAAGAAGATACAGCCAACCATGCTATTTGTCCTTTGTCTATAAATTTGTCTTTCATCTAATAAAAGAGGTGATTGCTTGTGTGAGGAGTCCAGCAGACCTTACAGTGATAAAACATTGTGACTCTGTGATCCAGAGAGGTAGATGGATAGGAAAAACCAATCAATCACCCAAATAGCATCCAGGCATCTCTGTGAGTGCTAAACTGTACTATAAATGAAAGTAATCATCTTCTCTTCCCCTACCTCTCTGTAAAGTAACCTCCTCACAGAGCCTTCAACTCTCCTTGCTGTGCTCACGTATTCCATGTGTCAGCTGAGGTTTCCCAAGCTCCCTGAAATGTACAGAAGGTTGGCTCAAACCCCTATCCCAAGTGCTGGAGATGACCAAGTTCTCCACAAACACTTAGCAAATTCTAGGGTGGGAAGGAGAATTCCAGCAAGGAGACAAGGGTTACCTTTTCATGGTCACTTGCATCTTGAGTTAGTGCTTTATTGGAATTAGTTTATTCTGCGAAGTTTCCCACACATCCTGTCTTTATGTTACACTCACAACAAAATGGACAGAAAGCAGACTTCACCTCGGGTTCCGCAGGATCCTCACCAACCCGTGTTCTCAAGTGAGGCCGAAGCTGAGACTAAAGAAGAAGGTCACTAACTAAAGAGACTGAGGTTTGGAATTTCCAAGCAGAGAAACTACACGTGGAAAGGCATCGAAGCAAAAAAGAGCATGACATGTTCTTAGCGCTGAAAGAAAATATGACTGGACTTCAAATATTTTCTCATTTGTGGGGTAAGGGGTGGGTGATCATGTACTCCTCCTTTTTAATACATCTCCACCGAAAAAAAATACAACTGAACTTCAAATATTTTCTCATTTGTGGGGTAAGGGGCAGATGTTTCTTTACTCCTCCTTTCTAATACATCCCCACAAACATCTGTGCGCTTCATTAGACAAGACCAAAATGCAAATATTTTCGTTGCTATTCTTTGTACTATCACAACATCCAAATAATACCCAAATTTTGTATAATTCTTTACAGCTTTCAGAGCAATTTCTACTGTCTCATTTGAAACTCTCAGAGGCCCCTCACCACTGAAGATAATTAGTGAACTATCTTCTTCATGGATCCATTTGCGGGTTTCAACAAAAATTCACCACAGAACTTACCGAAATATCAAACATTTAAAAAAATTGAAAATATTATTATTGTTTACCAAAAAGCAAAAAGAGTGGTTTTTCAGCTACGGTAACTGCACATAGGAAAGCAGCTCATTTGGTGGGTGAGGGTGAGGTATGGCATTTTTTTGCCTTACAGCCATGAGAAGAAGCATTTTAGAATAATTATTTACAAATTTGTAAAACTTTAAAAAGAGAGTACATAACAGGTTGAAATGGAATCACTGTTACACTTTGATAAAATGTTAAACAAAACCCAGGTCTTCCTTTTCGCCTTTGTAACCGTCCCTTTGGTCTGATGACAGTTAGGAGGGTGTGGGGACCGAAGGGATTCAGGCGGTGGGCTCCGGGCCTGCCTAAGCCTTGCCAAGAGGCAGTTACCAGCTTGGCAGTGCACACCTGCAGAAGTACAATGGAACACAAGGCTCTGTTGACTTGCTGTAAATTGTTCTCTTAGAGTTGGTCTATTTAAAGCAATTATGAATGCATGGGTCAGTGCTATTGGAAAAGAGCATTTTTGTACATTTTAAGAGGCCTCAGAAGCAATGTGTTCTCCCCATCTGACCCTCTGGATGGTTCCAGGCCAAGCATCTCTCAGGGAAGGCTGGTTTCTCTCAACGCCCCCTTTCTGCGGTGTTTCTTGGTTACCAGACTTGCTTACTTTGTACTATCCTCAGAGCCCATGATTTCTTCTGCTTTTTTTTCCCTACGGAACCTTCCTTTTCTCAAAAGTGCTCACAACTTTCTCTGTGTCTTAGCGACCACAAGACTGAGCACATTTCCTGTTCGCTGAATAAGCTCTATTCAATACAAATAAAGAGGAATAAGCAAATTGCTTTATTGTTGTGATTGCTCATTAAGACTCTGAAAAATACTCAGGAGCATAGACTTGTTCCCTTAGAAACACAATCAGCAGGTCATTGAAATCTTTGAACATACTGTCTGCTGTGTGCAGAAGTGTTATATTGACATTGTTACTGCATATTTCATTTCCTCACTGTTTTGATCATTTTACTCCATTAAAATTATTATTTTTAAAAATTAACACAAAGGCTTTTCCCCCTTCTCTGATGGGCACCAGGCCAAAGTTGATATGCAACAGAAAGAAAATATTAATTAGAGTTCAAAGCAGTGGAAAGATTCCCACTGCTTTGCAGATTAGAAGTGGATATCAGGAAGTTTCCTGCAGGAGGACATGTTATTTCTTTACTCTTTTTATGAAGAAACAATTTACAGAAAATGTTGCGTCTTGCCCTAGGAGTAAAGTGGTCCTGGAGACAATGGCTTTGCCCTGAAGAAGACCATCCTGTCGAACACCATAGAAACGGCATGGCAGTGAGAGCCGTAGGTTGTGGGATCTGAGAGTCGGCTCAGCCTCGCTGCCCACCACTCATAGGATCTTGGTGAAATCACCAATTCCTCTGAGCCCCAGTCTCCTCATCTGTAAAGTGGATTTCATAAAAATAACTTCTTGTATTGTAAGGGTTGAAAGCACGTATATATATAATGCAAAGAATTTCTTGTTGGATAAATGACATGAAAAGTACTCAATAAATAAAACCTTATTGTTAGTTCTTGATTTAGAGTCAACTGAGTCTCTTCTGTACCCTTTTAGATACCTTGATCAGCTCCATGGAGCAGAGCTGAGGTGACAGTTTTGGTAGTGAACTGTTAAGTAATAGAATGTTTGTGAACTAACATCCCCAGTTCCATGAGTCAACTTTTCCATTCCTGCAGTGTTGCTGAGGGAAGGTCCTGGGTTGTCATCGTCATGACAGTGCTAGTGTGATAGTCCAGTGAATTCTTTCTGCTAGTTGCGCAGACAAAACAAATTCACTGAGATGGTGACATTGCAGTAAAGGAAAAGTTTAAATGATACAAGGCTGGTCATGCAAGAGAACTAGAGTTACCAGTCAAATCAGTCTCCCCAGGAATTCAGAGGCTCGGGTTTTTGTGGATTGTTTGGTGTGCAGGAGGCTAGGGAATGGGTGCGGCTGACTGGTTGGGGATGACATCATAGGGTGTAGAAAATGGTCCTTATGCACTGGTACACCTTTGGGTGGGCCCACAGGACCACTTGTCATGAGTTGCAGGTCCAGCTTTGGTCTGTCCATTGCCAGAATGCAAAAATCTGAAAAATATCTCCAAAGACCAATCTTAGGTTCTACAATAGTAATGTTATCTATAGGAGCAATTGCGGAAGCCACAAATCTGACCTCTGGCCACATGATTCCTGGGCAGTAAGGGATTAGAGAAACTATAATTCTGCTACATTTTAGAAGAATTCAGGCCCTTCTCATGATCTTAAACTTTCACCCTTTCATGAGTTTCTGGTTCTTGAGCAAGGATGGGGTTGGTTTTAGGCAGGATCTGTTGTTATCCTTGCTTTTAAGTTACCATTACCTGAATTCTTCCCATGGTTAGCTTGGCCTACACCTAGGAATGAGCAAAGACAACCAGCCTATTAGGCTAGAAGCAAGATGGAGTCCGCCACATTAGATTTTTCTCATTGTCATAATCTTTGCAAAGGCAGTTTCACTAGCACCCGGTATAATGCTAGAAATAGCATAGGGCCCAATTGATATTTACTAACTTGAAATGTTCTGACATACTTGGTAATACAGTTTTTAGAAGTAGAAAATCTAAAGTTTAGCTATTGCACATGTTGTTTTTTTATCATGTAGGAATAAAACTAATTCTGAATGGAAATGAAAAATAACCAAGAATGACAGACCAGCTACATTGTTATCCAGACACAGTCAGCTGTTTGCTGAGAAACTATAACCTTTATGAATCAGAACAATGTCTTTGTTCTGTTTATTACTGATGGAACATAAATTCTGCGAGGATTCCCAAATGCTATCCATGGAACTCTGTATGGGCTAACATGAATTTTTTAAATGTTGAAATCATATTTAGAAATGATAAGAAAACCAAATACCACATGTTCTCACTTAGAAGTGGGAACTAAACATTGGGTACTCATTGACACTGAGGGCTAATAAAAGGAAGAAGATGGGGAAAAAGGTTGAAAAAGTAACGACTGGGCATTATCCTCACTATCTGGGTGATGGGATTATTCACATCCCAAACTTCAACATCACGCAATGTACCATGTAACAAACCTGCCCATGTACCTCTGAATCTAAAATAAAAGTTGACCTTATTTTTTAAAACAAGAAATGATACAAATTGAACAAAATGTAGAGAGTTCATATGAATTACAGGTGCAGAACAATGACCCTTGTTTTCTTGATTTTCCTTTTGTTATTTACAATTCACTTAAATCCTTTCCGTTTATACTGTATCATGGAAGTTTTACCAGATAAATTTTACATTCATCAAAAGCAAATCAAGACTAACATTTAACAGTTTCACACATTTAATATGTAAGTTTGATTAAGCTAAGAAAGGTAAATTTTAATGTGTATTTTTGATTAAAAATGCTTATTTATATTTATATTCATCTTTAATAATTATGGATTGATTAGCATTTTAGTTGATTGGGTAGATATGACCTTCAACTTGCTGATCTAGCTTTTGCTTTTCCTGTATTAATTTATGAATAATTTACATTTGGCCCATGGGCATTTTACAGTACACAATGTCATGGATATCTTGATAAATTGCTAATTAACAGTTTTATCAGCAACCTTTCCCCAAAACAGAGCAGATATCATGCCTTAGTAACTTCGTGATTTTAACTAGGTCTAACATAGTGCTTTGCAGGGGTTAGCAAAGGTTAAAAATTAAGAAATTATTAATTTCCATGAGCTACTCAATGGATGTTTCAAATGTCATTTTAAGTAGTTTTCACGGAAAACTAAAACTTTGATCTTTTCCTCTTAAAGGATTCTACTCATTGTTTTTTAGTTTATACATTTGGACTGGTGACTTAGCTGCTGATAACTTGAAGCAAACAGAAGATTTTTCAACTAAAGACAATTTTCTTGTAAAGCAAAATAAATAAAATACATGTAAGAAATGCAACTCCACCACAAACGTTTATAGAAAATACTTGTCATAGGTGGAGCACGGTGGCACATGCCTGTAATCCCAGCACTTTGGGAGGCCAAAGGCAAATGGATCACGAGGTCAAGAGATCGAAACCATCCTGGCCAACATAGTGAAATCCCATCTCTACTACAAATACAAAAATTAGCTGGGCATGGTGGTGTGCACCTGTAGTCCAAGCTACTAGGGAGGCTGACGCAGTAGAATCGCTTAACCCTGGGAGGCAGAGGTTGCACTGAGCTGAGATCATGCTACTGCACTCCAGCCTGGCAAGAGAGCAAGACTCCATTTAAAAACAAAAAAACACTTGTAATAAAGTCAATAGAAGTTCTTCGTTAAATTGAGAAATAGTTTCTGTTGTCCAATCAGAAAATATTTTAAAAATTAAGAAAATCCATTATTAGGAAGAGCTAAAAATAAATAGACATAGTCATATTCTTCTTGAGAAGCAGGCTGTAGCATTATCCTTTATATAATAACTGGGCATTATGTAGTAATTATTCCAAAATTGTGCATATTTTTTGACCTAATAATTACATAAATAGAAAAATTTAAGGAAATAACTCTAAATTCAGAAAATGCTTTTTAGGAAACAGTGTTCATCAAAATATTATTTATATAGAAAAGAATCAAATGCTAATTTTTCAACAAAAAGGAAATAATTACTTATGATATAGCCACATGATTGAATAATATGGACCCACTAAAATAGCTATAATAACCTGGAACGATATTTAAAATTAAATTAAATAAAAAAACGTGTAAAACTCTATTCAACAATGTTAATAATACTTTATTAGAAAGTTGAATTAAGGATTTTTTAATCTTTTCTAATTTTATGTATTTATTATCTTTACTATATATTAGTTTTATAAATTAAGAAAAATAAATTACTGAGTTCGTTGCAGGAATCCTTTTGGACATTATGCTCTGAACTACTTTGTAGTCCAAGAAGTTACATCATGTGAAGTCAAGATAGGAAAGTATGGTTTTAAGAGTTCGCAGATGCAAGGCGGGGGCGCATTGAAGATTCTTGGTCTAATCATGTTGAAGACAGAGGGTAGGTAATCTGTGAAACTCCTGGTCATGTTTAGAGATCTGTGTGTCTGAAGAAGTCAGTGTGACTACGGCTTAAAGAAAATGGATGGAATATCTGCAGATGAACTGGATATGTAGACAAGAAACAGATCAAACTTGCCCATGTTCCTCCTCAGGGAAATGGGAAGATTTCCAAAAAGTTTTGAAAAGTAAAATGCAACATACGATTTACATTCTATGGAAATCACTGCGATTGTTTAAAGGACCGTGGACCGAATCTAGGAGACCAGTTGACGAGCTGTGGCTGTAGTAGATGGACGTAACGGTGGGGTCTGAATCGTGATGGGGAGTGGCAATGGGATGGCGGGCAGCAGAGGTATTTGAAACATATTGTAAAGATAAAACTAGCAAGATTTTGTGATGGATCGATCATGGGAAATAAAGAAAACTGAGACATCAAGAAGTTTACTTTGATTTATAGTTAAGAGTTTGTTTTGTTTTTTAAATCACAAATGAGTGTTGAATTTGATTAAATACTGTTTTAGCATCTATAATCTGATTATATGATGTTCTTATTATTTCTGTTAGTGTGGCATGTTGTATTTATTGATATTTAAATGTTAAACCACTTTTGTATTTTCAATAGAAATTTCACTAGGCTGTAATGTATAATTCGTTTTATGTATCATTTTATTAAATTATTTATTTATGCTTTGCTTAAGAATTTTGTATCTATGTTTAAGAGAGATATTGGGCTATAATTTTCTTTACTTATCATGTTCTTCTTACGGTTGGATATCAAGTGGTCTTGGCCTCATAATAGAAGTTTGGGAGAATTTTCTCTTTTTCTATTCTTTGGGAGAGTTTCTATATGGCTGAGGTTCTTTCTTTCCTAAAAATTTAGAAAAATTCACAGTTGATCTATCTTTATTTGGAGTTTTCTTGGTGAGAATGTTTTTCAATAAAAGACTCAATTTTTCAATAGATAATGAATTACATCTTACATTTCTTTGTTTCAGTCATGATATCTCAGGATGTCTGTTAGTTTCCGTTTTAAGTGGAGACATTTACAGAATCCTCTTGCGATGGCATACCCTTGTTACACCATGGGTATTCACGGTAGTCTCTTGATCCCTGGCTTTCAGCTGCTCACCAGGTGCTTTCCGCTTCAGCTTCTCCCAGTCAGTGCTATGAAACCTGGCTGGGTTTTATATTATAATTTTCAGGGCCTTTATAAAAACTAGCCATGCCATTCTATTGCTTAATATGTGCACAAATTTTGCCATCTTCTATCACGCTCTGACATATTTTTCTGCCTTTTAAGGTCCAGCTCTCTGCACATGTTTTGCCATACACTGAAAGGACAGCGCTAAAAAGTCTTTGTAAGCCACGGAGTGCTGTTCTTATAAAGATAACATGCTTTGCTCCACCGGCCCTTTGCTGTTTTCATAAGTAATAATTTCATTGTGCTTGTTTACCACGTTCAGATTTGGGAGTTCTGAGAGGTTGTCCTCAGACAACAGTGAGCAGAATGAGAATGCACTGTAGGTTTGCGGAGAAGAGTAAAAGGGGAAGCTCAGGTGGGTGCCTGGCTGCACTCAGGGCCAACTGGAAGTTAATGGTCATGCACCTTAAATGATTCCTCGGCAAGTTCCTAAACTTGACAATATTCACTAGCACAGTAAAGCCATAAAAGTAAAGGAAAGGCAGTAAAACTAAAGCAGGCCAAAGTAACAGGGCACAAAGAAATATTTTAAGTAACACAGTCTGTAGTACTATAATAAATGTAAAAATATCAGCAAATTGGTTAACAATATAGCAGTATGTTGCTTGAGAGTTTAGAAACAAGAAAGATAAAGAAATGAGTCAATGTACCAAGAATATTAAAAATACTGAATATAAAGACTGTAAGTCCTGAAGATGTCTACAATTTCATCTGTCATTCTTCTTTTGGCATTCACACATTCTGCTAGATTTTCTTACTTTTAAATTGCCAGAACTCATTGCTGAGGATGTATTCTGAAAGGTGGCTCTTTTTATATTATGGAATTAGTAAGTTAAGAAGACGTGTTTTCGTCTAGTAGGCAGTTTTTGACTGGTTCCAAATCTATATTACATAATTATACAGTGGAATTAGAGCCCTGGTTCTTTTGGGAAGGTGATAATAGCCTAACCTGACCAAACAACTTTTTAAAAAAACAATCCACTGAGCAATACTTTTCAACCGCACTTCACTTAAGGACTTTGCATTCTATTTCTGTGAAAAATATGGCAGCAAGGTACATGAACCAGGATTGGCCAGAGAATCAGAATCAAATACATGTGTGTGTGGAAGGATGGATGGATAGACAGATAAATACATACATTGATAGATAGATAGATGATAGATAGATAGATACATAGATACATGGATACATAGATAGATACATAGACAGAAACAGACAGAATTAAAGCAAGAGTTGACACTGCAGTCTCAAGTCCCAAATGTGCAGGCTGGAACTCGGGCAAGATTTCTACATTGCTCTCTTAAGGCAGTACTGCTTCCCCTTTGGGAAACCTCATTTTTGCTCTTACGGCCTTCAACTGATTGGATGAGGCTCACCCACATTACAAAGAGGAATCTATCTTACCCCATCTACTGATTTAAATGTTAATCACATCTAAAAAATTCATAGCAACCCCTAGTGTTTGACCAAACAGCGGGGCAGTGTAGCCCAGCCAAGCTGATGTGTAAAATTAACCATCATACAATGAGAAGAAGGATTTCTAAGTTCCCACCGCCACATCTACTCCCACTGACAACAGTGCCCACATCCTCTCTCTCTCCTTATGCTACCGTGCATCAGGCTTCTCAGCCTCAGCCCTCTCCGTGCTGCGAGGGTCATTCTCACTGTGGGGAAGCTGGACTCCGCACTGCAGATGTTTAGCAACCTCTCTGGCCTCTATCCACTAGATTTCAGTAGCACCCCTACTTACGACAACTAAAATATGTCTTTATACGTTGTCAAGTGTTCTATGGGGGATGAACTGCCCCCAGTTTTAAACAAACTCTTTGCGCTCCTAGAGTCAAGCCCTCAAGTTGAGCATGAGATTCCGTCCCCTCCCAGGTCATCGCTCCAGCAGTTCTCTTCCCACTTTATGGTCTCCCCAATCTCATCGGCTTTCCCCTCTTTATTGGATCATTCCCATTATATACAAACATGCTTTTATTCCTTCCCCAGAATCTCTCCTAGCCCACTTCACCTTTTATCTATCCTGTGATTTCTTTTGTGTCTGTATAGTAACATTCCTTGCAAATGTTTGTACTGACTACCAATTTTTTGTTCTTTCTTAAATCAACTTCAGTCAGGCTTTTCTGCTAATCCAATAAAGCTGCGCTCTTCAATGTCTCCAGTGACCCTCACATTGCTAAACCCAACAGTTCTTCTATGACTTGTCTTCTATGCAGTGTTTACGTCATCAATCACTCTCTCCACCTTGACATAATGATATAACGAGATCTTCCTCACTGTCCTGACTACATAAATTTTGAGTTCCAAGATAATCAGACCTTGAACCTCTCGTCTATCACACTCACTCATTTGATAATCTTATCTACTCCCTTAGCATTGAATGCCATTTACATGCTCGTGACACCACAATTCATATCTTCTGCCCAAACTGCTCCCATGAACTCCAGACTCAGACACCCTTGCCCTTAGTCCTGGGACTGCAGTTCCTTCATCTAGTGACAGCCCCTTGAGTTCAGGCTTGATCACATGACTTTCATTAGCTGACGAAATGTGAAGGGAAGTGCCGGTTCTGAGCCTAGGCCTTAAGAAGCATGGAACGCTCCTGTCCTCCAAATTCCCATAGTGGTTTTACATTCCATGAAGACATTCCCCAGCTATGCTGCTCATCCAAAGATGGTGAAAGAGACACTGGAGTAACTGGGACCTAACTAGCAGCTTAGAGTTAACGGCCAGCGAGCTCAGCCCCACTCATCCAATACCAAGCCAGTTCAGTCAAGAGAGAATCCATCACTTAATTCGCGGTCATTCAGTTTTGGAATGCTTTGTTACATAGCACTAGCATGGCAATTGTAAATGAAACACAACTTCTAATTTTCCTCCTTCACCTGATTTTCCCTCAATGATCCTCGATTCTGCAGATAATAATTCCAGCCTTCTAATTTCTCAGGCCAAAACATATTAGAGTTTTTCCTGACTTCACTCTTCTCCTCATAGCTCACATCAAAACAATTATATAGTCTTACCTTTTGTACCTTTAAAATATTTCTCCAATACAGCCGTTTCTCAGACTCTCTGTGGAGACATAAGGGACCCCACCTTGATGCTAACCTCCCACAGTGACTTCTCATCAGCCCCAGACCCATGAATGCCTCCTGATTCCTACTCTGCTTACTGTCCCTAGTGAAGAAACATGCCAGCCTTGATCTATTGCACAAATTATAGGCTGAGATGCACATGGCCTTGTTGCCTGTTCTGGAGGGCTGCACTTAGCTGTCCATATAGAAAGCATAAACTCTCTCTCTGCGGTATATGATCCCTGGGTCTAGGGGTCACAGTGTGGAAATCTACCTGTCTGGCTGCCGCCCAAGACCACGCTGCTGTTCATATGTTTTCCTATACATCGCCCTCTACCAACAAACTGGATTTCTCTGCCTTGTTCTTGGCTTCGCTGCTCCTTCTTTGTGGTCTCTTTGCAGATATGACCCTTTTATGGGGCACTCACTATCCCAATGCAAGCTATCACCATCTACAACCCGGAGTGTCACAATGGATTGCAAATGGCCTCCCTGATTCTATTTGTCCCAGTTCCCATAGAGTTGTTTTTCAACGCAGAAACAAACGGATCTTGTTGAGTAAAAATCATATCCATCCCCTGCCCAAACCCTCCAGGAGCTTCCTGCGTCACTCAGAGTAAAAGCTAAGACCCTAACCATGGCATGCAAGGCCTCACTGGATCTGTGGCTCCCAACACCCCTCACCTGTCTAATCTCACCTTCTGCAGCGGCTGTTCCCTTACCTCCCTCGCCTGCAGCCGCACCAGCCCTGCAGAGGATGCTGAGCGCACATCTGGCCTGAGTTCTTCATGCTGACACTGCTCTCCACTCACAAATAACTCTGTAACCCACGCTGTCTTTGCTCTCATGTCTTCACTCGGATGCTGTCTCCACGACGAAGCTCTTGTGTGAGTTGGCTAGGGCTGCTGCCGTCATAAAGTACCACGAAGCAGGTGGCTTCAGCTATCGAAATACCTGGAGACTGGCAGTCCAAAATCAAGGTGTGCCATCAAGTCCGGCTCCTTGTGAGGCCTGTTCCCAGCCTCTCTCCTGGCCACGTGGGTGGCTATCTTCACGCTCACTTGGGGTTTGTCCTGTACCTTCACGGTGTCTTCCCTTTTGTGTCCGAATTTCCCCTATTTAGAAGGACACCAGTCACACTGGATTAAGGCCCATTCTAAGGACCACGTTCTAATTTCATTACCTCTGTCAAGATCTTTTCTCCATCTGAGGTGCTGTGGGTTGTGATTTCAACATATACATTTAGAGGAGAAATAATTCAACCCCAAACACCTTCTTGAACCATCTATTTTAAATTACATACTCATCTGCACCTTATCTTTTTTCTTATAGCACTTATCACCTTCTAGCATATTATAAAAATTGTGTCTTTACACACAAGAAGTTTGGACAAATGCCTTCCCCAAAATATAAAACAGTTTCAGGGCACATAGTAGGTGCTGAATAACTGTTAACTGAAGGAAGCCATCTTTCCAAACCCTTGACGTATTCCTTCTCCAGAATCTATTTCTTCCAGGACAGCGAACAAGTAGCCTTTCACTTACCAGACGCAACAGCCGGGAAAGCCTGCCTGGACTGCTCAGCTCTTCCCTGCGACCCCGCCTGCTCCGAATCCACCCACAAAACACAGGGGATTTGACCTTATCCTGGGAGCAGGCTAAGATGTAACGCCGCCGTTACAGGAACTTGAAAATTCACCTTTTAAATGCCTTAAAAATATAATAGTAGTCTTGCATTAAAGTTACTTTTCTGCTAAGCTTGACAAGTTTTGTTTATTTTTAATGTCATTACAAAATGTCAACCTATTCTTTTCCTCATATCATTCTATGCACAGCACAGTCACACACACACAAGTTCACTTATTCATGGGACAGTGTCTGTCAGGACCAAGACCAGCCTGTCCTGAAGTCAAGCCGTGGCTCAGCTGCACAAGCGCGGGCAACTTTGATTAACTTCTCTGCACTCACTCAAATCATCTGCAAAATGAGCATCATTCCACAAGGTCCTTTTCTCCTTCATACTTCTCTCTCTGTGAATGGATACTGTCAGGTGTCTCCTAGAATTATGTGGATATCCTTTGTTTTAATTTATTCACTTTACAGCGAGAACTTGTAGTTCAGAGAATCCAAAAGAATACAAAGAAAGTAACATATAATAGCCTTAGAAATACCAAAAAGGAGTATTTATTGCTGTAATAGACTAAATCTCTTTGCAAATCCCAACACCTTCAATGCTGCCCTGTTTGTAGACAATAGACATAGAAGGGAAGCAGCTTATTAACTTAAAGGGAAGGAGAAAGCATTAATATAAGTCACTACGAATGGTATAATACTGTTAGGCAGAGTATAATATCGTGGCCAATATTTGAATGATCTTTGCATTTAGAGATGACAGTTATTATGCTGATACACAACTCTCAGTGAGTGCTCACCTTTTATGCAAATAATGAATAGTATTTTGCAAAATGAACATGAAACTATCATCTTTTGATTCGCGGCTGTCACATTCACTGGAGATCTTAGAGCGGGGAATTTAACTTCTTTTTTCACCTTTGGCTTAATATTATCATTTCATTTAAGAACTCTTATTTTTAAAGAAAGGCATGAAACTTAAAGCTTGTATCTTCCTAACCCTCCAGGTAATTAATGAAGAAACAGGTATCCTGCCTAAAGGTATAGAATTAACTTTGCGTTATGCAACCTTTTGCTAAGAAAGTAGAAAAATAACATATATTTTTATCTGCATATATAAACACTAAAGCATACAAAGAAACTCACAAATGTGGTTATTTTCCATACATATCTTTTATCTGCTGTTTTGATTTTCAAACCATGTAACATATTACCTATATAAAAAATACAAAACTTAGTATTTTACTTATCAGCTATAAACAAAACGTATAGACAAGAAAAAGAGGGCTTGCTTTCTCCTCACTTCTCCCGAAGCAAATTCATATAAAAAACAAGAATCAAAGTGTGTTCCTGTGTGTTTTTCAATTATTTCTTCATTTTCATGAGAATGAGGGAATATAAAAAGAGCGATGCTATTTTATCCAGGCTACTATGTATTGTAAAATGAATGTTTTTAGAAGAGCGCTTTTTGTGTCACTCAGAATAAGGACTCATTTTTGTCCCCAGCTGCTTTTGGAAGCGTGTGCCTATAATCGAGGAGCTGCAGATGCCCAGGTGTCTGCCAGGAGTCCCCAGAACAAAGCCCCAGAAGCTGGTGCCCTCTGCCTGTTTGTGTTCATGCTTGGTTCTGGCTGCTGTTTTTCTTGGAAGAGTTGACATTAAATGCAATGAAATAAATCTATTTTGTGTGACATCAAATATTTTTATCTGCTGTGTAATCATATATATAAAATCTCCATTCCTGATGAATCCTGAAATATGCTTATGAGGGTGTCCACATTTACTGTAGAGTAGGAAGACAGCAATGCCAGTTCTACAAACGGCAAGTTGAAAGAAGCAAGTTTATGTATAGTGATCTGAATGTCCTTAGTTTACTTTTCAGGTACCTCACTTTCATCTTAGTGACTAATTAATCCATATATTGTATACATATATGACTGATATATGTATACAAATATAAGATCTGCAAAATGCATAATAGAAACATCAAAAATATAAAAGACATTGTAAATGTTGTTTCAACTTAATGTTTCACGACTTACTTGTTGTGAATATCCTAAATATTGCTACGGATATTAGCAAAGAGATCATAGACTAAGAAGGTTACCTGGAATAAACTACTCTCTGTGTAATCTGCTCCAAAATTTTTAGGAAAAAATGAGTTCCAAGAGAAGATGAACTGTGAAAATTTGTTGAATGGAACCAGTAGACAGAAAAAAAATGCTAAAAAAAAAAAAAAAAAAAAAGGTTTCAGAATTAAGTTTTCTCCATAGATGAATAACATTTCAGTATAAAGTAGTCCTCAAGGAATTCCTAATCCAGCAAGAGTTACACACGCAAAGACTGTAATTACAAGACTCCATTTCAGTTTATCTACTACCTTAGTGCTACGTTTGAAATCTTTCCATCTGTTAATTCTGTGTCAGCTCGATTAAAATTTAAAGTAATCTGATAAAAGTTAATGAAATGATTATCTCTCTAATTTTGCAGAAATTCCTCATGGCTATGCTTCTAGTTCTCTAAAATTATAGTCTGAAATCTGGAGAAGAGAAAGATAGGGAATAAGAGTAACGCTTTAAATTATATTATTTATAACTACAAATGGTCTTTTGAGTACCAAATATACAGTCCTTCCACATACAGGTGGCAAAATTGTAGCTGTTTCAGTAAATACTTAATTGTAGATAATTCAAACAATAGAATATTCCAATAGTCATTTTCTTTATGTATTAGGAGATAATTTCACACTGACTTTGAATCACTCCAACATTCCAAAGTGCTTTCTGAATTGTCAGAGTTACAGTTATGGTCAAGTTAGTTTTAGTGCTAAGAATATGTTATTGATATGAATTATCTGAAATTGGCACATTAGACTAATAATCTCTATAAGCTGCTTATTAACATTAGAAGTTCATAGATATCCTTGCTGATCCCATGTTTTAAATTTGCTATACTTGAAATATAAAAATAAAGAATAATGATAATGCTCTAGAGACGTTCTTTTGAAGCACAAGTTTCAACCTTTTTATTTGGAAATAAATGATCCTCTCCTGGGGGATCCTCCCGTGGGTTCTCATACAGCCTTTTTTACTCTATGTTATATTGCAACATTTATTGACCTGCCCACGTCCCCTCTAAGACATTAAGCTTCTAGAGGGCAGGGACTGCCTGTGATGTAGAATGCATGGACATATGTTGCATTTCATTGAATAACATGACCATTTCCCATCTCATGGGTTCCCAGACTTTCATTCAACAAACATTTATTGAACTCCTGTGATATGATTTTCAGAGTGGCAGGATAAGAACAAGAAAATTAAAAGATAAAAAATTCAGAGATGCTTGTTGATCTCCGTTCAGTGTCACCTGGTGGAAGAGGTAACCCTTCCAGGTCATAATTACAATGTAAGATCAATGCTACAGGGGCCGACTGCAATGCGGAGAGTGAAGAATCCCAGCCTGAAGAAGAGGTGACACATAAATATTACCCTAGCCATACAGTGTTCTCATACAGGGGACAGAGCAGCACATGCAAAGATGTGGATTCAGAAGAGGTCAGAGTTGTGGGCTGGGGAAAGATCAGTGGGGCTGGCTGATGGAGTTGTTGAGGGGCTGAGGGGAGCTGAAGCCGGAAAGGGACATGGAGTGCTTCATGCTCCTCTATTCTTAGACTGTGAGATGCAGATGGGAAAGCAGGAGAGTCAGTGAACGGTGTGGAGTATTGACTGGAAGCAAAGAGGAAATGCAGAAAAACAGACTTTGCAGCTCCTTATTGAAAACAGCTACCATCTCTGTAGCACTAGATAATTTGCTAGGCTATCTGCATATATTATTTAATGTAATCCTTGCAGCAGCCCTGTGGGGAGGGACCATTCCATTTACAGGTGAGAAAGATAAAGCTTAGTGGTGTTCAGTCACTCGCCCAGCTAGGAAGGGAGCAAACAGTACAGTCTGGTTTCAAATCCAGAGGCGTATGACTCCAAAGTCCATGCATATGATCACGAATCTGTACCTTATAGCCAATTTCATTAAATGTCTGTTACCGGGAATGTGATCAGAGGTGATTACAAAGCAAAACAAGGTATGTGTGCCCTGGCCACCCTCAGGCGTCTTGTCATTGCCTCCGGTGGCACGTCAGAATGCTTGCCATGGGACATCGGTGGCTGAGCCTCAGAGTGTGACAACGATTGCAGTGAGGGCATGACATTGAGGTGACGAATTGTCACACTTGTTATGCTAAGGCGATTTTTAAATGAAGGCACATAATAGAGAGCTTTCCATAATCTGCACAATTTAGAATTGTAGCGGAATCCGAAAACCACTAGGAATGAAAAAAAACGTGACACAGTAATAAGGCGGCATACACAACTAGACTGGAGGTCACCCCGAATACGCACTTTTGCGGTAAACTGCCTGACATCCTTGCTCTCTCATGTTCACCACTGTTTGAAGATCCATATTATTAGTTTGCTCTCCTTTGGCCTGTGAAATTGATCTTACGAATTTTCTTTTCGATGCATTTCAGTAGGCATCTTAATTTACACTGAAAATAGATGGCCAGTAAAGTAACAGCCGTGAGAGATCTATACTCGCACAGACCTCGGTGAGTATGAACATGTGTACGTTGTGTTTACAAACCTTTCAGCACAGGGTGAAGAGAGGCCCAGAAGAGATGGAGGCCTCTCAACCGTGACATATTTGGTTATGTTTTCCCTTATCTGATTTGCTATTGCAGTCAAAACATAAAGCATTAAGTAGATGTTAAGGGCAGAGATGTATTTTTTTACACGTTTTCTGGCAGTGGAAAAGTAGAGATGGATTCAATGTGTACTCTTAGAGCTGGATAGCTACTTAGATCTTCATCACATGGGTTTGATTTTGTGGATGGGAGTCTCAATTCACATTTAATTAAACTCCTTTAGCCTGTCAAACGAAAGCTCATGAACACACACAAAAATGTTTGCTTTTAGGGCAATGCTTCTGTGGCTTCTAGAACTGGATTGATTTCATCACATCCTGACTGATCTATCTCTGCAGGAAAAATTCAATTCATTCCATTTTTGCCTGTGCCTTCTCTTATTTTATTTTAGAAGGATTTAGAATTTGAGTTGTCTGAATGCTTTTGAAGGCTCCGTGCTCCAATTTAGTGTGAATTTATATTGTAAATTTGCAAAATTCTCACAATAATATAAATGTGAGTAAATAAATGTTGATCCAAAACGTTTGATCTCATAAAAGGTGTTTGCATAGTATATAAAAATTAGTGTCCGTATTCGTGTCTTTCATGAAGCTCTGAAACTTATAGTTAAAAGAGATAAAGAATATAGAGAAGATTTTAGTAGGTTAGGTTTCCCTCATATCCCCACTACCCAATGTGAACCCTAATATATTATGGCCTGAGTGAGATGAGATTAGAAACGTGATTGCATATAAATAAGTGGAACATAATATACTTCATAAGCAAAGTATCATAGATCCTCTATTGATTTCCATTTATACAGCATTGCCCTTCTGAGGATCTGAAAGCGTTTTGTATCAATTCATAAGACAAATCAGTGTGTTAAAAGTAGAAATTACATTGTTGTTATAATATATTCTGCCTTGAAACAAGCAACTTTGTATTTGCTAATTAACTTTTATCATAAAGAATGTGTAGATTATTATTCCTATCAATTCTTCCTAATATTTAGGTGAAAAATAATGCTTTTTATAAATATATCCAAATGCCTGCCTTGTATTACTCCCTTTCATATTTCCAGTCTATTAGAACAAAATATAGCCTATTTCCTAATGATAAAGAATTATAATTATAAATGCATATTTAAAAATAAAAAGTTAAAATAAGAAGCGGCATTCACTAAATTGAGAAAATAAGAAAAATTAATGTAATCAAGCCTGAATTATTATTGGTAGATGAGGAAATTTTAGGCTAACCAAATTTTATGATCCTCATGAGAAAGAATTGGACTATTAGGCAAATATTTTATGTCAGAACACACAGACTGTTTTGAATATTATTTTCGTTGGTATTAATGTGAAAAATGCATCGTTTCCAAGATGAACCGATTACACCCATATGAATCATTCCTTTGATATCAGCTCAGAATCCACATTACAGGCATATCATACATCTAATTACCTCAACCAGTGAGGGATTTTGTTTTGTTTTTTTGAAACAAGGTCTTGCTCTGTCATCCAGGCTGAGTGCAGTGGCACAATAATGGCTCACTGCAGTCTCAAAATCCCACCTCAGGTGATTCCTTCCACTTTGCTTCCTGACTAGCTGCAATTAAAAGTGCATGCCACCACACCTGGCTACTTTTTGTATTTTCTGTAGAGCTGGGGGGTCTCACTAAGTTGCCCAGGCTGGTCTCGAACTCCTGGGCTCAAGCAGTTGTCTCCCTGCAGCCTCTCAAAGTGCTGGGAATACAGTCATGAGGCAGCACAACAGACCCGGAATTTTTTTTAAACAATTTTTGTTCAAATCAGTCTAGAAATATTAGGAACTAATGTAATGAATCCACAAGATATTTTTATTTATGTATGTATGTATTTATTCATTTCACAGTTCAGCCATTTTATAAATATTTCCCTCAATTGAGGGGCATATTGAAATATTGATAGGATGGCTGAATTGTGAAATGAATAAATATATTGAGTGGATTCATTATATAATTGCCAAAGGTTTTTGTTGTCATTAATTATGCAAATATTTTTTCTAGTCTCAACAAACATTAAAACTTGCTCACTACAGGTGAAACAAACAGTTGCCGAATTTGCACAGCAGCATGTCTTCTGAAGGCAAAGTGACCAGGGCAAAACTCAGCATTGCCTTTGGGACAGGGCCTCATCAAACTAAACTCTTAACTAAGCTCTTAACTAGCTCTTAACTACGAGTG
This sequence comes from Alouatta palliata, assembly GCA_004027835.1. Classification (NCBI taxonomy): domain Eukaryota; kingdom Metazoa; phylum Chordata; class Mammalia; order Primates; family Atelidae; genus Alouatta; species Alouatta palliata. The sequence continues at coordinate 84,004 of PVKV010008601.1, forward strand.
CAGAAGACACTGCCTTAGTCATGGTCTGCGTTTGGGCATCACATGAGACCCGGCTTACCCCGAGGCTGTTGGGTCCCATCAGGGAATATCTGGCCTGAGCAAACAGGATTTTGAAGGAGAGTTGAATGGAAAGCAAATTTACAGAGGTAGGGGCAGAGCTGTGGGAACCCAGGAGGGATACAGAAGCCTCCTGGCAGCAGCAGAAAGCCATCCCCGCTCCTGGAATCAAAGGATCACAGCTGCGGGAGAGGGATGCTGAAGAGGATCTCTGGCTACTGGCAGAGCCCCCTTCTGGCCCACTACTTAGTAGGAAAGAAGTCTGGAAATAAATATTCCAATCTCATTATTCTTATGTCCTCTGACAATCTGCCTAAATTTCCCATTGGCTACGCCTAATCGAGAAGTCGGAGAGAAAGGGGGACCATTAATGAAAGTCCTTAAAGGTCAGCCTCTCAGGGCACAAACCAAGTTGGAAAAGGGGAAAGGCAGAATTTGGGTGATCTCAGCCAGCGTCCCAGGACCGTGACAGGGCTACAGGCTGGTCACCAGAGCTGTGCTAAGCTGTGCTGGAGCCCAAGACTAAAGGAAGTATCTTATGATGACGCTGTCTTGCTTAAAATTTTGACATCGTGATTCATCATAGTTTTTTGACATCAATCTTATTTTTAAGATATGGCAATATGCAAGATGGCCGATCAGGAGCAGCTGAGGATTGCAGCTCCCAGTGAAAGCGTGGAGGGTAAGTGGACGCCACATTCCCAGACGGATTTTTATTGCCCACAGACCAGGATATTCCCAGGGAGAGGAGCCCCAAGGGTCGCCAGCGCAGCTGGTTTGGCCTGCACGGCAGTTTTCGCCGCCGCTGTTTGGAGCAGCGCCCCGGCTCAGCAGTTCCCCATACAAAATACGTGGGTCCGGGTGCCGTTTTAGGTGGCAATTGGAGCTCCGGGAAGGCAGAGCCGCCCATTCATCTGATTAAAAAAGGGGACTGAAATAGGCAGCCAGGCCAGGAGATTTCCCAGGCAAAAAAAATGCCAGCGCCCGCGGTTTCAGCTGGTGCAGTGGGTCACCGCACGGGAAATCACACAGATCCCGGCGCCTTTTCAACAGGCGGCTGGAACACCTGGGAGACAGTCGACCATTCAGCTAAAAAAAAAAAAAAAAAAACCGCTCTGAGGCAGGGAGCCAGGTGATCAGGCTCGGCTGGTCCCACCCCCACAAAAAAAAAAAAACAGCCATCAGAAACGCTCTGGATCGAGAGTTTCACAGCAAGCACAGCTGAACCCGGCATGGTCCAGCTCTGTGGGGGAGGGGCGTCCGCCATTACTGAGGCAGTCTGCCACTACGGAGGGAGTTTGCCATTGCAGAGGCAGTTCTAAATACACTGGTATAAACTGGACTGCAGGGAAGTTCACACGGCAGCTGGGCGGAGCCCACACCAGCTCAGCAAAGCCTCTGCAGGCAGTGACTAGGCTGCCTCATCGCTGGGCAAGGCAGCCTGGAGAAAAAGGCGTCAGCACAAGGGAAACTCATAAATAAAGCCCTAACTCCCCGGGACAGAGCACCTGGGGAAAAAAAAGGGGTTTATGAGTTCTGCTGCAACAGACTTAAACGTACCTGCCCAGCAACTCTGAATGAACAACGGAGCTCACAGTTCAGCACTTGAGCTCCTATAAAGAACACTCTGTCGCCTCAAGCAGCTCCCTGACCCCCGTATACCCAACGAGTCACCTCATAAAGGAGAGCTCAGACTGACATCTGGTGGGTAATCTTCTGGGACAAAGATAGCAGAAGAAGAAACTGGCAGCAACCCTTACTGTTCTACAGCCGCTGCAGGTGATCGCCAGGCAAACAGGGCCGGGAGTGGACCTCAGCAGTCCTACAGCAGAGGGGCCAGACTGTTAGAAGGAAAACTAAGAAACAGAAAGAAATAACTTCATCATCAACAAACTGGACGTCCAGTGAGAGACCCCATCTGAAAATCACCAACCACAAAGACCACACATAGATAAATCCACAAAGATGGGAAGAAACCAGTGCAAAAAGGAGGAAAACACCTGAAACCAGAACGCCTCTCCTCCTACAAGGGATCACAACTCCTCAACAGCAAAGGAACAAGGCTGGATGGACAATGAGTATGATGAAATGACAGAATCAGGCTTCAGAAGGTGGGTAATAAGAAACTTCAGTGAGCTAAAAGAACTTGTTCTAACCCAATGCAAAGAAACTAAGAACCGATTTGATGAAATGCTAATGAGAATAACCAACTTAGAGAGGAATGTAAGTGAATTGATGGAGCTGAAAAACACAACACAAGAACTTTGTGAAGCATACTCAAGTTTCAACAGCCGAATCGACCAAGCAGAAGAAAGGATATCAGAGCTCGAAGATCAACTCAATGAAAAAAACCGAGAAGGCAAGAGTAGAGAAAAAAGGGTAAAAAGGAATGAACAAAGTCTCCAAGAAATGTGGGACTATGTGAAAAGACCTAATCTACATTTGATAGGTGTACCTGAATGTGATGGAGAGAATGAATCCAAGCTGGAAAATATTCTTCAGGACATTATCCAGGAGAACTTCCCCAACCTAGGAAGGCAGGCCAATATTCAAGTTCAGGAAATACAGAGAACACCACAAAGATATTCCTCAAGAAGAGCAACCCCAAGGCACATAATCATCAGATTCACCAGGGTTGAAATGAAGGAGAAAATGCTCAGGGCAGCCAGAGAGAAAGGTCAGGTTACCCACAAAGGGAAGCCCA